>JAPZDZ010000015.1:4920877-4931205 GCA_029783805.1 Acanthurus tennentii
TGGTTTATTAATACTCTGATGAAAAAATGTAGCTAACACAATAAAGAGCAGCTCTTTGAATGTCAAATAGCTGATCATTCGTTGATTCTGTGATAGCCTCAAAACAATGCAGTAATCTGCTCCACTTTGTTTTATAGACAGTTCAACACATCTCATATAGATCAACCTTCAAAAACACCAGTCTCTATAGGGATGGAGGCAAATCATCCAGCTGACCTTCTACTCAACCCAACTGCATGCCAATTTGCATGGAAAGTAAAGTCAATTGTTATCTACACATTCTCATACAGTGATCACCATTGGAGACTTTAAGCCTGCTTTAGCAAGCTTTACATTGGCTTTCATTGGCATGAAAAGGAAATATTATCAGCAATATACTCTCAGAGATAAATTTCCCTTTCATCCAGCGCTGTGGCCCATGAAAATTCTGTAAGGGGGAGTGAGTTGGTTTTGAAAAAGAATGTGCCAACGTAAGGAAACTGGGTTTTTTTTGTGCCAAGTGAAAAAAAACCCCACCCACCTCTTTTATTTATTGTGTTGCACTCTCAGAGGAAGAGCAGGGGGTGAGTAAATGCCGTAATCTTATTTAGGGGACAACGAGGCGCCACTCAGAGACATGCACTTGGCTCTTTTCCTTTTTTCCTTGCTCCTCTCTACTGATCCTCACCTCTGAAAGAAACATCTGTGTGCTCAGCAGCAAATGCCTTGTTAAAAAAGACACTTTAATGTTTAACACGCCCAAATGTACACTTAAACACAACTGCACATCCTCTAGCGCTGCATCTCCTAAACAAATCCCATCCCAAACACAGGGGCCTCCACTGACTTTTGCTGCTACCAGATAAAACCAGAGAGTGGGCAACATTTTTGGCGAGGGCCAAGCGTTCCATGTCATCTCTGATTGGCTGGTTCTGTGTAAGAGGAGTGTTAACAACCACTGTCATTGGGCAGTAATGGATGAAGTGGCTGGTGCGGGGCACAGGCCCAGAAGCCAAGACAGAAGCTTTTCACAGCGCCATGGTTACCATCACGGTAATACATTCAGATGCTTGTCTTGGAGCAGCTCTTGCCCTGGGAAAAGAAAACAGGAAGTGATACATGGGACAACTGCCTTCAGAGCTGATTCTTCTCAACTCAAGAACAGTTTCACCCCATGTGTTCAGAGGAACAGAGGTGGAGAACACAGCATGGCTGCATTAACGTTCAACCATGTCTCCTTGCTAAGGAAGTTCTTTTGTATGTTTCTGCAGTTGTAGTTCTGCAAGCCACATTTACTGCACTGCTCACTGCTACCTCATGGCTTAACTACAATTATCAAGAAAAGCAGAAATGCTAAACACTTATCTTTTACACTAACACAGGACAGCACTACAGGAAACATTTCTATCAAGAGAGCTGGATCAATATAACTTAATGATATCTCATCCTACAAAAAGTACTGTGGCGTAAGGCATTGGTTAATCTTAGGTGAGGCAATTTACAGAAAAGCCTCATTTATCCTTGCAGTGCTACAGCACATGCACTCAGTCCTGACTGCCAAGCCGTGTGGACCTTCAGACAGTACAGTAAACACCACTTGACAGCAGCTCATCTGGAATCTTTGCGAGTATTTTTAGATTTGGACAAACTCATGTCACTGAGGTTCAGGTGGTTAGCATGCCTTTTTTTTTCTGGTCGTGAGTCAAACTGTAAACAGGATCTTTTTGTCCTCTGGCAAAAACAACTTGAAAGCACTAGCGAAGCTGCACTTCAACTGCAATCTGCAACTTTCTCTTGGAGAAAGAGCTTAATGTCTTAAAAAGAGCTTACACTGTGGACAATTTAGAATGTTTAAATTATTGCATTTAAGTTGTAGATTAAGTACAAGGCCAGTATAAGTGAAAACATTTGAATAGCTTAAGTTGTCAGTTGAAGTGTAAATATTGAAAAAAGCTGAAATCAGTTTAAGTGTGGTGGCTGAGAGCTTTAGAAATTTCACTTTCAAGTTTGAGCTCTGTATGGGACCTGCAGAGTGGTAAGTTTGAGTAGTGGTAGAAGTTTGTGAGTAAAAGCAAAGTGCAGCTTAACTTTTATCTAAAGAGAAGAAATCTGCCAGTTTATATCAAAGCCATGAAATCCACTGATATGTTGACTCATAGGCACTAAAACTGCCAAAGTGAAAGCTGAACTATTGCAGGTTTCATTTCAGTCAAAGAGTCAGTTTAAGTGTATGTAAGAAGTGACAAGAGTTTAAAAATGTCTAATTGAGTGGTTCAAATGAAGGGTAATTGATGTATATACATATGAGGGTATTTCTGCAATAGTAATATGATTGAAGATTTAAAAAAAAATACTAAGTGCAACTGTCCAAAGAAACAGTGGTGGCTTGCCGAGCCAGTGTAGTTTGTCTTGGTTTGCAGAAAAAATCTGCTCATACTTCTGCTTAAGCTGCTGAAACAGGTTTGCTGTATCCCTTCATCTGTTTTTAAAGTCTTCTTGCACTTCATCAGTGTGACCTTGTTTTGTTACATATTTGATCTTTTGTAACCAAACCACTTCAACATTATTGCAGTTGTCCCCATTTTCGGATGAACTCACCCACTGTGAAGAAGGTGGCAACAGGCAACAGTCTAATTTTCAGTGATAATTTTTGTTACTGTGCATAAGGGACAGGGTTGTGATGATACCAAGCTCATATGCTGTAAAATGTTGAAGGTGTGGTCGGTAATGGGAATATAACACATAACCAGTGGGATCATATGCTACAATAAGGGCAATAAAAAAAGAAACTTTTTGAACAGACTGTAGCTTAAAGAAGAACTGTATATGTGGGTGCTGCCAGCAAGCTCTTTTGCTTTGGCTGCCTGAAGTTACTTTTCTTCTCCAGCAGTGACAGCGTGTGAGTGAGTGGTGTGTGATTTCTTTGTGTATGTTCTAAATAAAACATGCATTAGGGATAATTTCCCACATTTCATGGCACAATGAGTCTCTCTCCATTTTATGAGCATTTACTGTGTTATATAAATCTACAATGTGCACACATTGCAAGCTAGATGTTTCTAATGATTAGTTTTGATTGCGCATTAGCTTCACATCTGACTCACATTGCACTGGGCATATTTGTAGATTTACAGCATCAATGATGTAAACTCTGTTGTGTATTCGTATGGCCTTGAGCTGCTGCTTTATTTGAATATAGACATCTGCCACATTCAAAGGTTACAGCTAACTCAGGCAATGACTCACTATTACGTTACTGTTAAACGTCAATCTGCTTTAGCCTAAAAGAGATGAAAGCAATTAAAAACTCAGCCGAACTGACACTAAAGGTCATTTAAAATTAGAACACGATATGCCAGTTTTATTATCTTATTTAATTATAGAGGCAGGTGAAGGCAAAATAATGAAATAGATGAGCACATAATTGTTTATGCAGATTTAAATCATAGCATTATTTAACTATAATTTTTCCTCTCCACAAATGCCTTATATTCTCTTAACATTGACCTTTTTCCACTGACAGTTGTTCCCTTTTTTATTTTTGGTCCCTGTTGACCGAACTGAAAAAGCTGTTGATAAAAATCGTTTTAGCCTAGAGGGAGCCTCTTATTGTGCGGTTTCCTTTCATCTGAAAATAGATGTTTTTCTGTGACACAAAGTGCTTCTTTTATTGCTTCACCTCTTTACCTCTTTAGTTTCAATGGGGAAAACCTTGATTGTCCAAGGCCTGGATAAAATACAGTTTTTGAATAGAAAACATTGAAAATAAGTAGCTGTTATGTTGCCCTCAGTGCATGTATGCCTACCAGGAAATAGGAATGTGCAAACAGATTGTAGTTATGTGAGTTAAAAGAGAGAGAACAGACTTTAGCGATTTGATTCAAAGTTGCAGGGCAGATTTTTTTGTTGAAATCCTCAGAAATTTAGCAATTCTTGATAATCTCATTGAATCACACATTGATGCAATTAAGAGGTCTGAGGTACAGTGGACCATTCATGTGCACCACAAAGAAGTATTTGCCGCTAATCACTACCACCTTGTACAGCAGTGAAATAATCCATTGAAGCACCAAATGTTGAAATCCAAGACAGATGCTGAATGCCCCTGGGAAACAGAAGGTATGAGGGCTGCTGGGTCAGTCAAATGTCCAAACTAAATCATCCCTCTTGAGCAAGTTCTACCCAGAAGTCCTATGTCATGTGCAAATATCAGCCAAAAAAGGGTACGGATAACATACAGCCAACTGCCTGTGAGCTGCCATGACTGCAGCAGAAAGGAGCGTGGACAGCGCTGAGGTCATGTGCCTGCTGAGCAGATGTTGCCCTATCCGACCAACACCGCACATGGTCCGGCATCCCCGAAGAACCTCCCCTTGTTCTCTCACAAACAACAGACCCCCTCAGATTTAAACTGCCTACTTGATCCAATTGTGCAGATCGCAGTGTTTATGACTTCGGGTAGCAAACAGACAGCTTGTTTGGTGCCCTTTTGCAGGGTGTCTTCATGTGTGCGATTGCAGCAGTGATCATTCAGTTTGGCACATTTTTCCCAGTGCACCGTTATAGTCCTCCAACTGCCAGACATGAAAGCAGGTTAACTTTTAGTTTGTCAGATTTCAGCTGAGGAGGCCTTTCGCTTAACACTGCCACCATGCTACATACACTTGAAAAAGGCATATAAAAGGCACTAAAGGCTTAAGATATCTAATCCCCAAAGCTCTAAAGATCTTTGGAAAGCACAACTATTCCGGATGAACCACTTAATCTCTGGGTCAAAGTGTGAAGTGGTGAGTATGTGTGTCCAGATGATAAATCTTCGAATCAGTGGGCCAAATTATTTTCAGCCACTTACTGAGACATAAAAGTCCTTAAGGAAATATCTATAAAGAAATAAGTAGGTCAGAAGGTGTGGTCCAACACTAAAGTGAGAACTTTTAAAAATTAGAAGTAACACATCTTTCCTGAATACTAAATTCCTCTCCAGACAAGTATTACAGTAGGAGATGCAATAAAAAAAATTTGCAAGACCTTTCCTGTTGCACAGGAACAGAGCACTGAACAACAATGTGCATGTAGCAGGTACGAGCAAAAAACCTTTACGAGAAAGTGTCCCAAGTTACGTAGCTTGCTCATCATTAGCACCTGAATTGTATGTGTTGTTGTGACCACTGGTAGGAGTGATTTAATGGGTCCTGAGCAGAAGCAGAACTGTGTCGGAGTCTACAAAGAATCTCCATCAAAAAGGCCTAGGGTGATGAGAGTTGTGTTTACTGCTGCGACTGAACAGCAGTCTTTGCAATGGAAGAGAATGCAGTCTCCAAGACTGAAGAAGGTGCATCAGGTCAGGAGAGCAACCAATAGCATGCTGGTTTTCTTTGACATTCACAGGGTTTTTGCACTCTGAACTCATCCCCCTGGGGTCAGACTGTTAACACCAAATCTCTATTTGGTGTCATTCATGAGCCATTTCTTTGAGTGGAGCACTGTGTTATATTGGCCAAGAGGTCATTCAGTGCAGTTGATACAAATTCTAGACTATTTTTCGAAATGCATCAGCCCTGTATTGAACAGAAAATTAGTTTTTTTTCAGATTCCCATCACTCTTAGCTGAACTGTGTGTTTAGTGTTGATGCTATCTATCTAAACATTGATGATAATCATGATAAAAAAAACGACATGCCTAATATCAGCATCTGAATGGCATTTTGGGCATTGGCATGTCAACATTATTTAACTGAGTGCACTTAAGCTTCTAGTATGAGATTTTCTTGCTTGATCTTTCACTAGGATTGTATTATTATGTTAAAAAAGAAGAGCTACATACCAGAGAGAACACTGTAGGACAGTATTTTTGTTTTGGCCTGATTTTTTTTTTCCAGATCTCGTGACTTAAGTGAGTCACAGGCTCATGATATATGAGCACTGACCTGATCTCACTCCGAATTAACTCACTCTTTAAACCACAGGGGATTAACTGATAGAGTGAGAGTGAAAGAAGTTAATATACAACTCTGAGCTCTATTCATGTTAAGCAAAGGAAACCTTTATATATCTTGCTCTAAAGTACATGTCAGAGAGGCCCACTCCTTACATTTTTGTGTTTTTAATTGGGAAAAAAAGGAAGATAAGTTGTTGTATTAATATGACTGTGAGAGTATCTTGGCATGTTTTGGGCACTGAAAGCACCAAAAACTACTCCTGAACATATTTTATGATTTTGCAAAAAAGCTTTGGCTTGAAGCTAGTTTTTATTAGTCACTTAGAAAGACGAAGAACCACCACCGGCACTCCCATGGGCATCTGTTTAGTGGATAAAAAGAGTTACCCGATGGACTCAAGTCCTCCGGCGTCTGCCAAATGTAACTTCAAAGTGGGCCATGTAAATCAGAGAGAATGATCCACAACAATTGGCTCACAAATTTGCTGTAGAGCAGTTTCTAGGGAAGGTGCAGGGGGCAGGGCAGCCTTAATGACAGACATTAAATTGAAGAATCAAAGCAGAGGGTGGTTTTCTCTTTCTCTTTCATACAGATTGGCATCACGCCTACCCACTGCAGCATCACATGCTGTGGGGAGTCTGTGCTGGAGTCTAAAGATGGTACCTTATATGGCAGCAAGTAAGCCAGAGAAGAGTTATGTTAGTTTGGGGCTTGTGAGCACTGGTTTAGAGAGCTTTAACAGCATGAGCATTAAATGTGGCAGCTCGAATACACTATGTTGGGTAAGGTTATGTCTATTAAACTAGGATAAAAATGAAACAAAAAATACATATAAAGCCTTTGAGGGTCTGGGGGTATTTAAATACTAAAAACATGCACTGATTTTGGTAACAGTTTTAACAAATGAGATTTCCTTATGCTTAATGTTGGTGCCGTGTTTCAGTGTTGGTGGAGACCATTGAAAATAGTCACAAAGGAAGTGTGGCTGCAGAGAGAGGAAAAAAGTGAAGCAGGTCTCTTTACTTTTATTGTCATCCGCTTAAAAGGGTTCATCCCAGCATGTCACTAACTTTTCACACAGAGATCGGGTTTCCATCATCCTAAGGCTCTCAGCGAGGTGCACTAACAGCCTATGAAGAGTCTGGCTGCTGAAGGCAATTAGCGACTGACTTGGTATCGTCAGTGCAGAGGGCTTCTGGGAAAGAGTAGAGGGTCCAACAAGATCTAAGTAGGTCAGTTGGAGCTATAGCCGGGCCTTTGGGGGGGCCTCTTTTGGTCCTCTCAAGTACCAACTTAAGGGACCTAATTATCTCCGCCACATTTTTATTGGGGTTCAATATTCGCCACACCACAGGATTCAAAATCCATGCATTTACATTTCATAGAAAAATCTTGACTCATATTCTAACCCCACCCTGCCCCAGCAAGAGTATGTGACCACAACAGTAGAGAGCTGAGCAAACAGGCTATAAAATCACCGGTCCAGCTTTTTGTGGTCTCTTTTTCCTTTCCTCATAAAAGCCCACCACTCCATTTCAAAGACTGCTCCAGTCTCAACAATGGCTTGCAGATGTATAGCTTAAGTTATTTCAGGTAAATTAGATGTTATCTACACACATTAAATCCTGTATGTCTAGACTCATACACATATTTTTGTGCATACTGTATATAATATTGGCACAATATCATTGCTGTTAAATTAAAATCTGGCAAGAAAAAGGAATAGTTAAATGTTCGGAAAATATTAATTTTGCTGTCTTCCTCAGCAATAAAATGAGAAAACTGATGCATGTCTGCCTGTTAAGTATAAAGCTAGAGTGCATCAGTGATTAGCTAGGCCTAGCTTAACAGCATGAAAAAAGCTATAGCACATAACTCCCCACAAAACCAAAACTGATCATTTTTGAACATAGTTTTTTATTTGTACAGATAAAACAAATGAGATATGATGTATTAATTAGTGACCTTTAAAGATGTTATTGGACAGGTTTTTCTAACTTAAGGTTTAGCTAGCTCGGAGTTTTTCACTTAGCTAAGCTAATCACCTCCTGCCTGTTAATTAAATACAGACAGTAAGACATAGGCTGGTACTGATTGTCTCATCTTAACTTCGACATTAAAGTGTCAAATGCTCCGTCCACAATACTAAACAATAATGATTTAACTATTATATTAAGGTAAAGTTTGACAAGATCATGTATCAAGTCACTCGTTGCAAAAGTTCATACACAGGTTAGGAAGTTAAGAAAGATAGTGCACTCTGAGGTTTCTGATAAAGAAAAATAATATACTCATACAGGGAAACAGTTATTATCATTCTATATTGATATACCCTGTTGTGTTATTACTTTGAGATATACTTCAGACAACTTTGGCAGCAGTTAGCCCATGGCCAGTTGGCTACAATCTGAAGAACATCTGCAACATCATTTCATTCAATACAGACTGAATAATGAACTAAGCATTTCATAGTTTTTAAATAAAAATTTAAAACCCATAATAAGGCATATTTTATCCACCATACCTGCTCCACCCGGATCTCACACTCTCCATTGAGCTTCTTCCCTCGAAAATACTTTGCCCTGCGAAGAGAGATAAGACATACTGTCATGCAATTAACAAAAAATATGCTTTCTTTATACAGTTACAGTCCTTTATGTAAGTAGTATTATGTAGGTACGACACTTCTATAAAAGAGAAAAATGTGTTGTATAATTTATTATATTGCAAGGTTTGATTTGTGTATATTCATTTTATGTGTACTTCAACATGTGGATTCCTCCCCTGCACAGGCAGTGCCGACTTCTAACAGTCAAAACACCCTTAAAATATTCTTTGTTTATTTGGCTGAAGTAGAGCTGAAATTTCAACAGACCTTCCAAAATACCTTACAGTGACTCATATTTTCCATAATTACAGAATCTGACCTTGTGGGGCTTCAAGTAAACAGAATCTCTTGGCAAAGAGTAACTAATAAAATACAGTGCTTTAAATGGGAGGACTCACTGATAGAAGGGTAGTCCCTGTGCATGTGTGTGTGTGGGTGTGTGTTAAGGAGCCATCACATTGAAACAGGAATCATCCAGGAATGATGCCCTTGTTTTCATATGGTTGCAACCTGTGCACATTCAGTTACTGGAAGAGTTATCTCTCTGACCATCAGACCTGCAGGATTTGGACGGGAGAGATATTTAGATTCAATGTGCTATTTAAATCTGGAGTTTGTATACAGAAAGTCTAACTGCAGTGGAAAGTTGACGATGTTGTTGTCCACATTTGGTTCATTTAAGTGCACGTTGCACAATTAAACTTCCAATTCCTGTAACTTCATCTGGGCTTGATTGTCCTAATGCATGCTTCTTCTTCTCCCATAATAAGACAATTTAACAGTTTAAGTTTTGCACTTCCATTAAGTTCAGGGGCTTGCAAGAAGATTTACTGTAAAAAAAAATCGGTCTAACTTGAGATGCAGAGATCTCCTGACCTCCCTGTGAGTCAGGCTCCAAAAACACTGCATCCTACATTTCCCATGATACATCTTAATAGCATCTTTTGCCGGCAGATATATTCTAAACTTAATGACCAGCACAGCATTTCTCCATTAAACTGTCTCCAAGTACATTCCTCCAAAACACAACATTACATGACTGTTTTTTACAGACTGAGAAGATTTTTCTAGGATAAAAGATCTTAAATAAACACTCTACCAGAGCCCTTTGGTGGTCTTATACACTGTTAAAAAGGATTTGGGCTTTTAGTCAGCAGGACTCTTGTTGTCAAGTTGAGAGAACTCATTGCCCATTACAACGAAGTAAGGAGACTTACGGCAACTTCAACTTCATTCCCCCCTCTCTCTCCCCGTTTCCTGTCACCCTTCTAGCTTTCCTGTCATTAAAGGCGAAAAGCCCCAAAAAAATATTTAAAAAAAAAAAAAAAAAGTCCACGTCAACTGCCATCTTTTTTCTTTGGAGCCGAGCTGTCCAAGTAAGTAACGTTGGGAAGGGGATTTCATAGAGTGCGTTTTGAATTTAAAAAGTAAGTCAAAATGTCTAAGTTAATGTAATAAGTGGGAAAAGTTAAGTTAGGGGAATGTTTAACAGGCATGAGGATCAAGTTTTAGGTTACATCAGTAATTATGAAGGGTTGAGTTTATGCAGTGAAGTTGGTAATATTAAGTGTCATGCTTTTAAGGGGGGTTACATTCAACGTAAAATTACTAGTGTATGAGGATCTAAAGCAATGATCCCCAAACTACGGCCCGTGGGCCGCACCCGGCCCACAACGTCATTTTTTATGGCCCTCTAAAAGATTTCAAAGGAGCACCATCAAACTCATTTCTTTCATTCATTCTCTATGGCAATTCACAGCTCACACAGTTCACACTAGTATGATGACAGCCATGTTGTTGTC
>JAPZDZ010000015.1:4951607-4962718 GCA_029783805.1 Acanthurus tennentii
CGTGTCCCTCGGTAATAATCATGAAATGGACACCCCCACCTTCCCCGCCCCCCTCCCCTGATGAAACGCTCAGCGGAGGAGTGACTGGGCTGTGAGCTGCAGAGACATGGCTGAGGGAATCCCTGCACAAACCTGCTGCTGTACATCACCAGGCTGTCAAACCATTCAGATCAGCCTGCCAAGGCAAGACACCGCACTAAAAACACCAAGCCCCGTCTTATCTGAGCAATAATCACAATAATAATAATAATAATACGGAAAAGATGATCTTCATTGTGTGAATCTGCTTATTTCTCCTCAAGCGCAGCCAACAGCAGGTAACCCCCTCACGCGGATGCAAAGACTGGAAGCAAAACGTGGGAACGATGCTGACAATAAATACGCACATATTTTAAATTTTACCTGAGCGGTTCTCAGTGTGGAGCAAGTGTAGGCTGATGAACCTTCTTTTTTTTCTTCTTCTTGTGATGCTGCTTCTTCTTCTACTGCGCTCAGGTCCACGGTCCGCCTCAGCCTCCCAGCCACCCCCCCCCCGTCTCTCTCTCTCTCTCTCTCTCTCTCTCTCTCTCTCTCTCTCTCTCTTTCTCTCTCTCTCTTCACAATGCATGCCGGGAACGTGAGGGGTGTAGTGGATTCATTACCGCAGTCAGTCCATGGAGCTTATTGGCTGACAGGGAAATTGAGGGTGTATGTCTCACTAGAGCAAAAGGAAATTAAAAAGTGGAGCAGGGAATATAATAAATGAATAAATAAATAAGTAATAATCTAATATTTCATGTTATATATTGTTTTATAATTTGTTTATTCCATAAAGAATAATAACAAACATACACTTAATAGTTCTTAATATCGTATACAGAAAACACTGTTCCATTTATGAAATTATACATAAATATATTTCAGTAAATTAATGTTTTTTAATTTTTTAAGAATTAAGTTACTCTGTATCATAATTTATGATTGTGCAGGTGTCTGTGTGTTTATATCGTGAATAAAACAAGAATACCAAAATTAACATACTGTGTAAAAAAAATTCTGAACCAAACATGACTGATTACTGGAAGGTTAAATGTATTAGATATTTGCCAGATTTGTCAGCAGAGGTAAATCTTTCATGACAACAGTATGGCACAGCAGAACATGTCGACCTACAGATGTCACTGATGTAACAGAGTGTAATAACAACATCATGAATCTCTTTTCACCTACAGTCTGTAGCCATGGCACCACTGAGTTGCTTCTGAGTGTTTGTGGATCTGAAAGAGTGTCTCTGTGGGGTCAAAAACTACTGTCTTCAAACTGTTTTTTTTTTCCTTTTTTTTGCTAGTTTTTTTTTGTCGTATGTTTCATTTCAGACATCTAGTGGGTGTCTAATTAATAATCATTGACAGTCAACATAGAAGACAACAGAATCAGAGGCTTAAAGCTGGATTAAGAAAACTTTTCATTGTGTGAATTCATGTACATATCCTGTGTTGTGTTGGAGCTAATTAAACTTTAATGAGAAGCTGTGGTCCAGCTTCCGGCCCTCTGGAGGCCAACAGCACATTCACAGATGCTGCAATGGCAACTAATTAATTCCATTTTTAATGTAACAGTGCCCTGTGATGAGCAGACCACATGTTCAGAGTTTACCTGTCCCTCACATAATATTAGCTGGATTTCCAGAAAGTCAACAATCCTTCAAAGGATAAGTGGTTATAGATGTAAAGATAGTGTGAACCTTCATCAGGTATGGAGATGGATATTTAAAGACAAATACATAAACCTGAGTCAAAATTACTTTTTGTCAGTGGCTGCATCATTTTAGCTTCAGTCCTCTCTTAGGGCGTTTCAGCTATGATACATGACGTAACAAACTGTGCATGTAGGCTATGTGTTAAAAAAAAGAGGTAAGAACTGAGACACAGGCTGCACCCCAAGGTGCAGTAGAGATGATGTCATAAAATCACATCAACACACATACTCATACAGCAGCTGCAGCAAAAAATAAAAACTTTAAAACTTAGATGTGGGTACAGATTGGAAATCTCTACTTCACAGCAGAAGTTTTATCCATATGACATCAAGACAGGACAGTTTTATTATAATATCGCTTTTTATTAGAATATGTGTATATCAGCTGAAGTGGAAGTTAGAGTAGAAAAGAAAAACTATGAAAAAATAAAATATAAATATTATAGTGTGGGTGGTTATGAATTATTATTATAATGTTTTGTCATTCCTGACTGGTGAATAGTTGCACAATATAAAATTTGCATCCACTGAATGTTTAAGTAACATTCCAGAAACTCAACAAAAACTTCTCCTGCGATCATCCAAACAAAGATCTGACTCACTTCCACTCACAGCAGGATTTTGCCGCTCTAGCATTCTTCTGGAAGAAAATCACCATGACTCAGCAGAAACACACACACACCAAAAACACCAGGAGGGGTGCACACAAACAAAAGGGGAGGAATCATATTTAATTCATAAGCAATTGAAATGCAGAAAAAACAGATTTTCTGATGAACTGAGGCCTGGAAGCTCCATGCGGCCAACTCTGAAGGATCTGCTCTGTCTACCAGGAAGAGACACAGCAGCCGCCACGGGCACACATCAGACAGGAAGTGGCTGCTACGGCTGGTTAATGTCAGTGGATATTTACTGTCACTGGGTGGGATGTTGCATCCTGCAGGGCACAGCTGCATTTCCCATAGGACAGCTCTATCTTAATGTGTAGCAAACGCATAATGAAGCACAAGGGCGGAGAAATGAATACACAGTGTTAGTGACAGCTAAATCTGTTTTCTCCCTGGGAATTGTCTCTTTGTAATTTACTGTACCGTTGAAGCTGTTGGTATTTTCTGCACTGAAAAAAAGTGTGCATAATTTTTTAACCAAGGGGTACTAATGTTCATCTATTATACAGCACAGATCCCTTTGGATAAAATCCTCAAGCCCTTAAGTCCCTCATCATCAACCTTTAAGTATACACCAGCAAAGGTGAACCATCTCATATTAGTTTGGTTATCAGTATTATAATTGATTTTAATGACATTTGTCAAATCAGGTTCCTGATTTTTTTATTCTATTCATTTAAATGCTTTTACATGGGTGTGTTTTCTGAAATGAGGAGGAGTTCGCCAGCTAGCTAAACTTCAGATTTTGTTTTTATTTGAATATCTAGATGATAGAGAGCAGCTTGGGCACATATCTGAATTATTTTTATTGAACATCTTAGCAATGTAAGTTCAATAGTCACTCTTCCTTAAGCTGTTGTTGGTCTCTATCAACTCTCTAGGTAAATTTCTGACTCTTTAGCTGCTAAATGCTTTGCTGGTTTACCAGATACTTGCTAACTTTGTCTGACATTTGGTGTAGACCAGATAGTGTGCTATACAGTCAGCCAGAGCTTGTTGACTGAACACTTCAAAGTCCAAAAAAAAGTAATCCTTGGCATTAAAAATGTATTATAATTTAAAAGGCAAAACCAAAACAAGCTGACCGAAGCTGAAATTGGGGGTAAATGCAGAGTCAGTGATAATTCTCTTTGGGTTCATCATTTAAAGCAAGAGTGTCAAAAGATGTAGTTCTATACATGGCCACTCGAGGCTGACACAAAAAGAGAATCAATCACCAAGGAGCCTGAAACATTAGAGGAGCCCTAAAAATAGTGTCAAACCGTACAGTAGCAATCATCATGTTTACAGCCTGGCTGTAATGTTAAGAAAGTGAATTTATTCATTAAAAAAGTCAGAGTGACTAGGTTTAGCATAATCCAATCTAACACTGGAAACTTTATCTGTTCATACTGCAGTTTGTCAGAATGCAATAGGAAGCTGCTGCTAGTTTATGTATACATACACTTTGTGTGTATGTGTAAGTGTTTGGGGGGGGATTTGAAGCCCAATATCTAGTGTCACATGGAAATATAAACCAGAAAACAAAATACAGCCTCAGATAATTAAAACATGTAATTTTATTGCACAAAATTAAAATATTTGCAAACAATACAGTACAATACAGCGGAAAATCAGTGTTAAGCAAAGGAAAGATTCAATAACAGGTGACCCTACAAATTTTTTGAAACAAAAAACAACACCCACACACATTGCAAAACCTTGTTTACATTTCAATTAAGCCAATCATGTTAATTTTTTTACTCTGAATGTCAACACAAGTTTGGCACTCTCTACTGGGTCAGCAGTTATTTAGCAGCTTCTCCTAATGCAAGGTAAGTATATATTTTCTATCACTGCCTTATTACTCTTCAGCCACCTGTCTTATTTATTCATGACATCGCCTGTCCTCTTTTTGTCCAAAGGGTTTTTTTTAATGCTGCCTTTTCTAATCTTAGCTTACCTTGTCTATTTTCTTTTTACTCATATTGCACCTTCAGATGTGGTACTCCAAATTTCGCTTTATTCTGTAAAATGGCAATAAAGGCTTTATATCTAATATTACCTAACAATGGCAAATTCTTTATTATGACCATGGATATAAGTAGTTAAATTGCATTCCCATGTATTACATATTCTGAGCAAAGTTTGCATGCATTTATGTAAATGTCCATGAACCTACCTCAATGGAGCATTCCTATCCCCCTTTTTTAAAGCATATTTTCCATTTACAAAAAACCCGAGAGGAAACCATAAAAATTTCCTGTAAAATCATAAACTGGGGTAAAAATTGACTTACATTTTAAAGCAAAGTGTGATTAAGAGCTATGGAAACAAATAGACTTAGTAAATTAACCATAATGTTTGCAAAAGTTTTACAAGAACCTTTTTTTTTTTTTTAATGCCTTAAGCTTCTGCTTTACCGGAGACATTATCAGCAGACAAAAACATCAGACTGATGGAGTCATGAGTGGACTGTTAGATTTTATAAATTATATTAAATAAATTATTACATGATACAAACAGAAATGATGTATTTCTACCTTTTTCTATGATTGGTAAAGAAGTTGGAGAAAATTGTGTGGGTTAGAGGCTGTGCTGGATTTATCACTTAATGCCTTGAGTTGGTAATAGGGCTGCACTTGATGGATAAACTAATGTGTTAGGTTGGTATGAAGATGTGCTGAGCGGATAAATCTAATCGCTTGTTTGGGGGCTGATCTCAGTGTTGGTACTCACTTTGTTGCTCACATTAGTTGGTATTGGTTTAAAATCAAAAATCGCTTTCAGAGTAGGTATTGGTTTCAGCGGTCTTGTACCACAGCAGGTACTCGGGGTAGATCTGGTCTTTCTCAAACACAACAAAAATGGAAGGGTAAATAACATCGTCTACGCAGCTGTCAAAGAAGTTTATGTTCCCGCCATCTTTTGAAGGAGCCCGGCGGTAGTCGGGGGACCCTTTGGTGTAATCTCCCACCAGCAGCCGTGAAAGAAACATGGATTTGACATCAGAGTCACCGGTGTAGGAGTGGGAGTATTTCGCATCACGTGCAAAGTAACTACCTGGGTTTGGACACGGAAGGAAAATTAACATTTTTTGATGAAATATACATTTTTATGACAATATTAAGACCTGTTGCACTGTGTTAAATCTATAAAGTGTCAGAGAATAGTCAGAAATACTTGTTATACAGGCTTAAACAAGTAAATTTAGTATTTCCACTTCGAATTAAACTTGTACGTGCATTGAGTGTAAGACTTTAAGATGGATTCTGAAGTCCTAGGCTCTCAGAGTAAATTTACTTTAACTGAAAACGACACCTGTATATCTGTTAATATGAAAGCTATCAGTCACTGAGTATGAATAATTCTTTAGCTCACCTTTGCCGTAAGCCATTCCATGAGTTCCACAGATTTTCCAGTCGAAATTGGAGCGGCAGATGATGTCCACGTATTTGTTGTCAGTGCCACGAAAAAGCTTTTCTTCTCTCACATTGAGCCCACCATTGTTGTTCTTCATCTGAGATTTCTGCCTTTATTCAACAAAAGAAATCAGAAAACTTAAACCCAGCAGACATATATTGAGACACTATGAGTGGCTTAGCACCAGCCGCTGCAAGACTGTACAAAAATAAGAAACTAGAAAGTTTCATAAAAAACACTTTGTGTGCACACTGGTACTATTTTGAAAACTGAGTATGTATCTAAAACTTTACTTTTGAGATTCATCATCAACAAGCTCTGTTTTAGTAAGACAGAGAGAAAGAGTGAAAGTGGCAAACAGACATTATGTACACACAAGGTCCACCTGAGAGAAAGGTGAGTCACAGTGACAGAGACAGTAAGGCACAGACACAGATCAGAGAGAGGGGTTACAGGAGACAGAAATGAGCACAGACAGGGGTCAAAGAGTTTAAAAACATCACAGGTGTAGAATACATGAAAAAAGAGGCGAAAAAAGCACTGTATAATACAGTATTCAAGACTGTATATCTAAATATTTTAGTAAACCGTTTCAGCAACATCATGTTATGGTTAATGCCAATAGGGCATTTGAATTGAAAATTTGATTTAAAAAAGTTATACAGGAGCAAACAATGACTGTGTTTGGCTTTAATTAAAAGCAACAAGCTGAGCTTCCTCTTAAGACACACAAATTTCTTAGAGTTTTATTGTGAAATACAACCTCATCCTGAGGTGCATATGTGTATTGCACATTAGGCACATTTAACTATCAAAGTCACAAAAGTGTATTGAATCAGTAAACCTTTCCAACATTAGCCACCATAAGTTCCTTGCAATGGTCTAAACTCTCTGCAATGATGCATTCAACTGCTTATAAGCTGAGCTTTTCATCTGTAAGAGGAAGAATACTTCTTCTTAAGGAAGTTAAATAGTTTCATTTTAATAACCATACTATTATCTGAGTCGACAAAGTGATAACCTACCTAAAAGATATTAAACACAAAACAACTCAAACTGTTATGATGATAAGTCACTTGACCAAACATATGAAAATCAAATACGTACAACTGAAACATTTCCCAAAGGGTTTTGTTGTGAATCCTTTCAATTGTGACAATGTCAAAACCTCTCATGGTTTTACAGAAAAGAGCTTCAATCCCCTTAAATTCATCTGAGGAGCGCTGAAGAGGAACTCGCTGGAAAACACAGAGCAAAGAGATAAGAAAATATTCTTTCATTGCAAAACATTTTTATTCCTAATAAGCTTTTTTAACACTTTGAAATACAATTACCTGCAATAACTAATGTTTTAGCCACTTTAGTTAGCAAAAAATGTGTTATGTGTTACACTGCTTTGCTGAAAAAATGCTTAAGCGAAGCAATGTCATATCATTTTCTAATCCACACAATCGATAGTTGAATGACCATTTATTTGGGATAATGTTTATGGCCATAAGAGTGATAAAAATGCTCCAAAACAGGGAAATAAAATATTTGAAGGATTCACTTTCACCTAAATTTTAAGCTTAGGCATGAACATGAACTGTAATAGCAGAGACTTCAGGAAAGTTCTATGTTTATCATGCATTTTGAAGGTGTGGTGTATTTACAATACCCTGTATCCTGTTGAAGGGATCTGCGTCTTGTTCGAGTGGTCCAGTACAACAGCATGTGTTTTGTAAGTTAAAGGCTTTCTGTGGTCAGAATGCAAACAAGGCTTAGTGTCAGTTTTATTGTGAAGTTATTTTTTTTTTGTTTTAGGTGGAAAACTGAAGTTGGAACAATATATTTGTGATGCCATACCTCTCTCTCACTGCTTGCACATGAGCCTCGGAAACAAACCTGGGACGTCTTTTCACAAGCCTCTTAGTGCCATACTGCTTGTTTGTTAGCATCATGTCTGAAAAGACAAAAGAAACGGGATCATAACATTGCTTTAATCTTTAAAAAGCAAAAATCTGTAAACACAAAAAGCAAATACATAATCTCTGTTTACCCTGGAAGCTAAGTGAATATGGCTGAGAAACAGCCTTGAACTCCACTTCATCTTTGTCATTTTCCAGAAACCGCTGCTCCAGTTTGCAGCTGTCCATGTCTACTGGTCTGCGTCTACCATCCTTAAACACAAGCCAGAGAAGTCTGTTTTTACCTCAAAATAGTAGGCAGCCAATCAGAGGCCAGCTGGTATGGTATACAAAACTGTTATTGCCTACACAAACTGGAAAAAAGTAGAATTTTCTTTCAAACAACTGTTAACAACGTAGCTAACTTTAACAAATGGTTAGGGCAGTATTAGTATTTTTAAAGAAAAAGCTCACAATTTAGGGAACTTTATTTGTTTTCTTGCTTAGAATAAGAGGTTATCATCACTATTCATATCTGTATGGTAAGTTTTAAGCTATCGACAGCAGACGGGGGTACTAGAACCAATGCAACAAGGTAAAAAAAGCTAAAATGCTGAGAAGTGTTGGGGTAAATAAGCAATAATTCTCTGTAGGGTTATCTTTGCAAGTGACCCCTTTCACATCACTAATGGTCATTAGATTCATGTTTTTTTTTCCACGAGAATATCAACCTATCAATCAGCCTTTGATAGAATACAAGAAATTAGTTATATTTGTGTGTGAAGGTCAAAACTACTGGAGCACCTGGGGAAAATTCCCAAGATAGTCCTCATGTCCACATAACCACCATTAAAACTAAGTAAAAATGTCTCAGACTCCAGTTACTCACAGCTGAAGCAAACATGTTCCACTTTCCAAACTCATCCTCCCAGTACCAGATCCACTTAGTGGTGAGGATGAAGTTTGGCTCAGTCAGGGAGTTAGTGGTGGAGAGTCGACGTACTTTGTTCGATCCGCAGGTCATTGTGTCAAAATACACAGGTGGGCTGCTGCTGCTGCTGCTAAGGACAGCAAAATAAGTAACTCTTAAATTCATGCAATCCCATTCCTTCTCTAAAAAAGCTTGCAATTTATTGAATCACACTATATATGTTAGTTTGCTGAAACATCAGTAACAGGACTTTAAAGCAAATGTTTCAAAGTCATAAACAACTTATTTCACCTTTAAAATCAGAAATAACATTTTCTGCCGGGTACAATGAAAAAAGAGGACTCTAGTTTTAATTTAATGCCAATCTAGTAAGAGGAAACAAAATGGGCTTTTAAAAACAATAGCAGGCCGGGTGAAAAAGATCTCCCTCCATGAACAGAGCCATTTATGTGCACTAAATTATCCCTCTCTGCTTATATATGTGACAACCAAACAATCAGAATAATACAGAAAAAAAGACAGAAACTGTTCTTAAGGATAAATTATATATATCATTACAGGATACTGTTATCTAGAGTGTTGAAGGAATAACATATTTTTGTAGGTCAAGTTAGCATCGCCTTGGTTTCCTTAAAAAAAGTCAATAGGATTTTTCTATTGGATTTTAGATCACAGTAGAAAATAAGCTCTGTGAAGTCTTGGCAGAAGATGTTGTTAACAATTTAGGTGATAGATTTACTCACTGTCTTGTAAAGACTTGACTAGTAGACTGATACAACTCTTGCGGTTACAGGGTAAATATGGAAAAGCCTCCACTTGGCTGGAAACATCATTTTAAAAAACAAGATTTTTACTTGTGATGTTTTTTTTTTTTGCTCTATTTTTCAAGTAGTAAGATTGAAATTATTATTTGTGAGGTTAAAGATATTGGCACATAACTGAATTTTTATTACTTTTAACAGAACCAAGCTAGCCATTTTCCTCTTTCCTTTGTAGATGCTAAGTTCAGCTAGTTGTAAAATGCAGCTACATATTTATGGTAGAGATCTAGTAGTGCTATCAATCTCTTCACTCTAATGCTAAGTGTTGGCTAAAAAGTCAGTAAAGGTTTTTCTACAAACTATTACTTTAAGAGCTATTTCATCCATCTGGTTTTTAATGCCCACTGATGGTTTTGATGATGTATAAAGGGCAATTCCTCTTCAGACTGGCAGTCCTACCTAGAGGACTGGTTTAAAGAACTACAGCGATGAAGGTCAGCGTAGAGTACCTGTAACTGTTCATAGGATCACAGTAGTCCTTCTCAATCATCTCATTGTCGGGCAGGGGGGTCCACTGATCACCCGCTCTGACCTCCCATCTGTACGGCATCTTATCATGAGCTTTGAAACATCGCTCTGAGGACACATCAGTTATTGAACGAATTATAAAATCACTGAATCAAGTTGATGTAATGTTCACGTAAACATACACATAATATGTAATTGCAACTGTTAGTATTGCTACTCACCCCCATGTTTACAGTAACCTTTGATAAAGTACATGCATATCTCTGTTTTATCTAAAGGGAAGCAAAAAAAAAGTTTTTTAGCATTTCATGCAGATCTGTAAAAATAAAAAAAAGAGTGAAGTGTTTTGCTGCTGGTGACTTTACCTTTGACAGGCCTTTGTCTTTCCCATCTTCTTGGCCCAGCATCACTGTTTGCTTCAGCTTTGACAGCAGCAAAGATGTCATCAATTGAATGGGCTGGTTGCAGCAGTCGATTGTCACCCCAGTTGTCCCTGTTGCCCTGATTGCTACGATTACCTCGATTGCCACGGCTGCCACCTCTCCCTCTGATAGTTGTAAAAGTTTTATTCAGATTTTGTGTTTGTTTTCTGCTCTCATCCATACTGGCATCAGTCATGTTGGCAGCAGCAGCAGGGATGTCACAGGTATAAGACTTTAGTGGTTGCTGTTCATTGGTGCCTTCATCTGGTTCATCAGCGTTGTACAGATCTAAGGTATCAATAGCTGCAAGGATGTCACTATAGGAATTGGCTTTTTGCAGCTGCTGATGATTGCTCTGGTTGCCCAGGTTGCCGTCTCTACTGTCGACTGTCGAAGTTTCAGTCACATTTTGTATTTGTTTTCTGCTTTGACCATCGTCACTGCTGTCATCAGTCATGTTGGCAGCAGCAAATATGTCACTGTTGGGGGACTTCATTTGCTGTTGGTCACTGTTGCCTTTGTTTGGTCCATCATTGCTATGTAGATCCAATTCACAAATTTCACCCAGGATGTCACCAGTGGAACTGGCTGGTTTCAGCTGTTGATAGTGTCCCTGGTGTCCCCTGTTTCCCCTATTGCCACGGTTGCCCCTGTTGCCGCGGTTGCCTCGATGGCCAGGGCTACCACGGTTACCACGGTTGCCACCTCTCCCTCTGGAAGGTGTTTGTGTTCTGTTGTGACCGTCTTCGCTGCTTGTATCAGTGTCGTAGGCAGCA
>JAPZDZ010000015.1:4978031-4989620 GCA_029783805.1 Acanthurus tennentii
CCAGGGAAAAGCAAATTGGGAAAAACTGGAATTACTAAAGAACTAAAAATGCTTACTAACTCATTGAAAAAATAGACTGATGTATTGATTTAATCTTTATTTACTATCTTTTCATATAATTTCAAAGATTTTCTACTTTGAGATAAAATGACTGGAAGAAATGACATCTGTAATATTTATTTAACAAAAGAGCCCTTATTGTTGCCTTCAGATCTGAAATATACTGGCCATTTTCCATCACTAGCATGTGTAATCTAGGACAGCAGCTAACTGTTATTGTCAGTATCTGTTAATCTTTTGATGTTTTGGAAATTAATTGATGGTTGAGTCTCCAAAACCTCAGAACACAGTAACAAATGACTGTCCCCGCTTCAGAGAGCTGACAGTGATGTCTTAAAGTAAAATTTTCATTGCATAAATGTTGAAATAACCATAGACCTTCATTCTGAAATAATAGTAGACTAATAAAGTTCTGCATTATTGTGCTTAAGAAATTAAAATTTGCAAATGTTTGGTATTTTGCTTAAAAAAATAACATGACAGAACCGTTTCCAACAATTTTCTGTCAATTAACTAATCGATCAAATGACTCATTCTTTCAGCTTTGCATTAGCTGTACAATGAATTCATCAACAAAAATCTACTTTTTAACTACTTAGCCAAATTTGGTTCATTAAAAACAAATATGAAAAACAAAATGTGAGCATTTTTTGTCAGATTGTGGAAATTTTTTGAACATTTGGTGCAGTTAAACATGCAATTTGAAGTAATCACCTTAAATTCTGGAAAGTTGTGATGAGCATTAATCACAATTTTCTGACATTTTAGTGACTAATAAATTGATTTAAACAATAACAAAGATTCATCAACATAATTAATTAGTTGCACTCGTAGTATGAGTCCACCTAGTGTATCTTGTAATCAGATTTATATGGTGCAAAGAGCAAAGAGAGGGTCAATTTATAAAAAAAAGATTAGTAGACAGTGATGAGATAATCAACAAAATGTTGACAAAAAGAAAAAATAAGATGTATTCACATACATTTTTATTTATTATTTGCAGAAAAATGTCCCAGCTTTCCAATGGTGTTGCTCCTCTGTTTTAATATTATTGTAAAAGGATGTTCAGACTGTTTGCCGTACAAGTTGCAGACGTCATGCCACCTCAAGCTCTTGGAATTTGTGATAAAAATGTTTAACTAATTTAAGATATTTTATAGGGCAAACAAGTGACGATGAAAACCCAGCTGTTTTTGAGCCAGTCGTGCCTCCTGAATACAGAGCGTTTGTTAGTTTCCAACTTCAAAAAGCAACATGTTCTGAAGCATGTATGGCATTCTGGATATTTGCGACTCAAGAAATGGGTGTTCACAGCATGACAGGCCTGTGTGTCAGGTTATTAGTCACACATGCTCCTCTGTGTACAGAGATGAGACCGAGGCTAGCCGATGTTGTGGGTGCATGGCGAGGTGAGGCGAGTTGGCGTGAGGCTGTTTGGGTTCAGGGCCGGTGTGTCGTGGAGCTTTGTGAGCCATGCTTTGTGTCTCTGTGTCTATTCATAGCAGGAGAGGAGCTCTTTCAGTCCTTCCGCGAACCCGCTGCCAAACTCCACTTCCTCCCCCGTCCATGCTCCTGCCGCGAGGCCAGCCAGCCGAATGGAGGACGAGCCTGCCAGGCTGCCTGCGCACCTGCGTGAGTCACACACTCGAACACACACACACACACACACTCACAAACACACACAGATGAGCAGTGACTCCTACTCACATCGATCAGTCGCTCATTTGTACAGGACAGATTGATTTTTGTTAGTGTTTTTAGCATTTTGCTTTGTAAATCTTTCTGTTTAGTGAAAGCGGTAATCTGGGAAGTCAGATTCTTTTTTTTTGTCACATCCCAGAAATGGCCTATCAGTCAAAGCCGTGGGTGCAGGACTGTGACATCTTTGGGTTTTCTGTAGATCCAGTTCGAGCTTCTGTAGGTGGTGATAACATAGAGTTTAGAACATCAAACCAAAAGCTGCAGGCAAGTCTTATCAGAGTCAGAAGAGCCAACATGAATAAATAAATATGTTGCAAGATATCACGTTAATAGCTAACACCCATCACATCCAATTATGAGGACACACACACTCTCATCATGACTGCATGAGTGGCAGCCCATTCATGCTGGACCTCTCAGCTGAGAGGTGTTGAGGCAGATCCAGGGTCATACACCTGAACTCTACACACCTCCACTGGACCAGAACTGACAGAGCTGCCACACTGGAATAACTAACAGCTACACAGCAGTCAGATAATGTGGAGCAGAGGACACACAGGGTTTGGAATGATAGAAGAAGAAAGGATGATAAACTTATAAGCAAGAGAAAGGGTTGAAGGAGTGTATGGCTGTTCTAAGGGGAGTAAGACTCCATGTTTCAGTTGGATTAAGAACAAAATAACAACTACTAAGAAAAAAAAAAATTGAACTAAAAAAAATTATGCTTGACTGAGGCTAATATTAATTTATTTCACATCTTCTGTGTTTTCTTCTTCAAGGATCATATTTAATTCAGAATTTTCAAAACACAAGATGCTTCAATTTAATCTAACTATTGAATTAGCGACATCCTTGAACCTCCTGGAGTGCATCAGTTTTATGATTATTCCTGCTCGCAACTGCATTAAGAATAATAGGGAAAAATAAAGACAGTGAAACATTCACCATTATGGAGTAAAATTCTCCTGACATCTAATATTTTGTTATTAATTCATAAAGCAGTGGTCTGGTGTGACCAGTAGCTTAAAGGCTAATATTAGCTAATGATTGTAGCCTGCAGATCAAATCAAACCATGTATAAAGCAGGAAAAATAAAACAAGACAACTTTTCCACTTTGCCTCAGTTCAAACAAAACCAAGTAGACTTTAGATTTCCCTTAGCCAGTTTCTATCACGCAACAACAAGCTTACCCAGGTAACTTCAGGTGTGACCTTGTTACATACAAATTAACCTGCACCAGGAAAGGCGAAAAAGTTATACACAAGGTACGTTGTCATAGTAGTTTATGCTTTATCTCTTAACTTCCTTGAGCAGTTTGTCTTTATGGCCAACTGGATGTTACCCAAACACCACCCATCACATCTAAAAACGTCCTTAGGAAAATGCCAACACATCTAAAAGACCCAGTGGACACCAACTCACCAACTGTAGAAACCTCACATCACATTAGTATTTAATTAAATGATGAGAAAACTATCAATGCACACCGGCTGATAAAATATTTCATATTTCGTTTTGACTTGTTGCCATATGAACTGTCCATCGGGGTTGCAGCTCACTTGATTGTTGAATGGAGTTATTCTTAACACAACAGCATAATATTCACACAGAAAGCAATACAGTCTGGTGCATCGGGGATCAACTTCTAAGCTGTTGCTCAGGTAGACTTGATTCATCCTAATAAATTTAGATATATATATATATATGTTGTCTAAATATGCAGTACAGACTTAATGATGTGTCGAGACTACGATGGCCTATTAGGGCCATTAAAATTTTTTTTAAAAATTAACCAAAAGCTAAATAATATCAAAGGGGGGAGGAATGTAATAACCCAGAAACAACTTAGATTATTAGTATCAAAATCATAAATTTATGAGAAATAATCAAACTTAGCATGTTTTACACCTGAATAGGCTCAATATATGGCTTTGTTTTGGGCCTATTAGGAGTCCAAATGCATATGATAACATTTCCTTATTGCTAAATACAAATTCTAAGTCTAACTTTGCAAAGCCATCCACTGCAGGAATAATACTCTGATGAGATGAGGTTGACCTAGCCATTACAAAGTAAAGCACTGTGGTTTCTGACAAAACACATCTTCTTCAGAGTGTTTCTCTTGTAATTGTATGACTATAATGCCTGAGAGTAATTAAGTCTTTCACTTGTAACTGTGTTAATTTCTTTCTTGTAAATTCACCACTTTAAATTCAGAAACTTCAAACTTTCTGCTTCTTGACTCCATAATGTTTTTTGCTACAATTTACACAATACACTGTTATGCCTTTAATTTCAGTCATATTTAAAAATATAAATAGAGTTCATCAAACAAAAAAACAGAGACCATAGAACAGAAACACTGTCACCTTACTCATGAATTTACCCCGCGGGCATTATGTTTCCAATAATCCTCTGTGGCTTTGTTGGCAGCCACACTGTTACGTTTGGCCGTTAACGTTTCTTTATATATCCTGACACTATCACTGTGCATTCTTCTGGTTAAAATATAGAGCACAAGCCACAATAAAAAACTCTGCCAGTGCTGCCAAACATGCCCATTTTATGCCAAGGCACACAAACTCCAGTTAACTTAACACCAGCTAGACTTACCAACCTCTTGTTTACTATTGTACCGTTTAACAGCAGTTTCAAAAATCAGCGTTTGTTAACCATGACTTTTCTTGATAACCCAGAGATAAATCTAAATAGGCATTATCTTACAGCCTTCTGGTTAACTTATGACACTCCCTGAACTCTCTAGTGTTAATTGGACCAAGAGGGGAACTAACAGTCTGCAGGTGAGCCTTCAAGAAATTTCAAGAACATATGTTTTAAAAGGTCAAAGTAAATTAAAAAAATGAGGAAACCCTGCAACATTAATGGCTCTCTGGAGCTTCGGCTCAGTTGCATTGGTTCACTGTTGCCTAACCAATCAAAGAGCAGGCGTGGCTGGAGCCGTGCCAAGAGATAGGCCCTGTGTTCAAAGAGTAACCCAGAGCTGCCTTGTCAATGCGTCCGTCAATATTTAACCCGTTTATTTATTTTTTTCTACCAAGTGTGAAGTTCAGGGCTTTTGTGGGGGCGCTGGGCTGGGCGGCTGCTCAGGCTGAGGCTGGATGAGATGCACAGGAAACTCCCTCAGCCCACTTCCTCTTTCGCATTGTTGCAGAAAAAGGAAGAACGCTCAACAGGTCCGCGTTGAGTTTCCTGTCGAGTAAACCGATGGGTCAGCTCACATCCGCAGACATGTGGAAGTCCTACTTTGTTTTAATTAGATTTCATCACAGTTCCTCACACAGACATGTGTCTCACACATCTGCGGGTCAGGAAAATGTCTCGCTTTTTTTCTACTCTGTGTTTAGTTTATGGCTGCTGCCGGTCAGGATCCACTCCCCTCCTTCAGACAGACAGCAACATGTCTTTGTCACTGCACACACAGTCTGAAACACTTCTGCTCATCCTTTCTCCTCCAGCCTGTCTAAACACACATGTGCTGGAAAACAAGCCGTCCATTAACCCCCACACTCAGAGGGAGTTCTGTCCTGAGGGGGGAGAGGGAAGGAAGAGAGCAGGAGGAGGTGGAGGAGGAGGAGGGAGGAGGAGAGGGGGAAAAAAAGACAGAAAGAAAAAGAATGAGGGAGGAAATTGCAGTGTGGGCAGAAATCCGCCTTCTCCATTTCCTGGGGAGGAAGTGGATTAGATCGGGGAGAGTTGCAGCCTGCTCCTCGCACTAAAGAATGCTACCAGGCTCGATTTTAACCCTTTCAGCCAGACATCACTATAGCACCTTTAAAACCTAAACCTCAGGGAAATTTATGTGGAATAAATCCACTTCTAATCCTTCCTAAAATCTGTTTTTGTTAACTTCTAAACAGAAAGTGTTCTGTTTGGATCTTTTTCTGTTATTTGTCATCCTTGGTGTTTTAGCGTGTTTTTCATATTGCTTGCTCTATTTGGATTCTTGTCAGTTGTTCTGTGAGGCACTAAATTTTTAGTGAAAAACTAATTACCACCAGTATTTTTTACATTGTTGTTAGACATTTCAGTATAAACATCTTTGATGTGATGCATCAACTGCAAAAAAATGTATTTTTAGAGCTATTTTAAGAAATACATACTACAAACATCTATTTAATTACCCAAAAATTTTCTAAAATAGATCCAAAGAAAGATTAATGGGGGGAAAATGTATGTAGAGAAGTGCTGAGCATAAATAAAACTGCAATACTTGGATTTAAGAGCGGGGTAGTGGTTAAAATATTTCAAATTATGAGCGGTAAACATAAAGTATGGAAAGGTGAATCAGTGTTACATTACTATGTTAAAGAATTACAAGCATAGAAATAAAAAATGTGAAGTGCGCTTATGGGCTTTATGAAGGGGAGTATATTTTTAATGCAATTATATTAAGTTCATAATGTAAACAATGCATAAATTGATGTTAAAGACATAGCTTAATTGCAATAGCATTGCAATTGATATTAAGATACTGGACTGAGATATGGTGGCGCCAAATGAAACAGTGAAAAAATTTGATTACCAAAAGTTGACCAGTGAATAATATTTGCATTATGTAATATATAATAATAGAGAATAGTCACCTCAGACTGCACCCACCTCTGATTGGCTAATGCAGAGTAAATTTAGTTTGTGGTTGTCAGGCTAGTTGGTGGTTAAGTGAATCTGTGATGCTGCCCGATAACCTCAAGTGACAAAAACACTTAAGCTAGAAATAGCTTGGCACATAAAATTCAAGTTAAACCATAATATGTAACCCTAACCCTTCTTTTACACTTTGTTTCTTGGTATATTTGGTTTCTTTGGTGCACTAGATATAGATGATAACTAGCTGTTTCCCTCTGCTTTCAGTCCTTATGCTAAGCAAAGCTTTCCATCTCCTGGCTGTAGCCTCGTAATTAACATACAGACATGAGAGTGGCATTGACCTTCTGGTCCCAATCTCTGCAAGAAAAGGGACTCAGCACACGTTCCAATATGCTGAACTATCTCTTTATTTATGTTTTGTATTTGTGTTAAATGCATTTTTGCCTATTTTATTTTTGTACTTTTGAAGCAGAATGTTCTTAAGCCAATGATCTGAGCAAAGAACACAAAATTCATAGTTTTGTTAAAGAACATGTCAGCTATTCACTTGGACTTGGTAGTCGTTTTTTAAAATTCCATTGTAGCTTTTAACAAAAAACACATTTAACAGTTAATTAAAGAAATCATCCCGCATTATTTATCTGTGAGTAAAAAAATCTACAGCTTTAAACGGCTAGCAGAGGAGTGCTGTCAACCGCCCGTGATGTTTTCTTTGTTTGTGTCTTCTGTGCTGAGACAAGTATTAAAAGGCCTGCAAGGGTTTTGCCACCACTCAGAATAAAGCAGTGCTGAAGACGTTAAACCAACTGGATTTGTCGGATTTTAATTCAGTTGCAATCTAGGCAACATCGCTCGACATGGCACCCACGTACTCCAGGAATGACGCAACTGAGAGCTAGTCAGTGGGAAAACACTGAATCATTGAAAGGTCTAAAACACAAGGCGTTCCAGCATTATTTGAGAATAAACATGCATGAAATACTAAGAACAGTGGCTGCAAGAGCAGAAATATCTTACTGTGTGATTAAAAAAATCTATGTCCATGGAAACAAGACTGGCTGGTTTCCTTGGTGTGTGTGTGTGTGTGTGTGTCGGTGTGTGTATGTGTCTGTCTGTCTGTGTGTGTGCGTGTGTGTGCTCACAGCTGGGTTTGCACTATGCATGCTTGTACGAGTGGGTGGATGAGTGTGAGTGAATCTTGTGTCTTTGTGCAAAGCTCGCCAGAGGTAGTGTAGGTGTATACTATGTGTGTGTATGAGTAAGTTTGTGTGTGTGTGTAAATGTGTTACTGTATATGACTGCAAACACCCTCAACAGCTTCCTTTGGTCTCTCTCTCTTTCTTTGTGGTATATTACCCATTTTACTGTGTGGGGAATTGGTGTTATAAACTGTGTGTGTACGTGCGTGAGTGTGTGTATCTGTGTGTGTATATATGTTTGTGTGTCTGTGTGTGTGTTTGGTCTTTCTGAGGGGAAATTTCCTGCCCCTGGAAGCGGCTCTTGTCCTCAGGAATTTCCTGAGTGGGCAGACGGCGCTTCCTGAATAAATGTTGTTGTTGTTGTTTTGTGTGCGTGTGTATGTGTGTGTGTGTTTAACTGGCTCTCTTTTCTCCTCTGAAAGGGAAACTGTTCTCACATGCCAGCGAGTGAGCTGAGCGCAGCCCCTTTCTCTTCCTGTTCACGACACACTCCACATGGCGTTTCTAACAGAGCTTTACTCCAAACGTCAAAACGAACACACACTCGGGTCACTGACTGAGTTCAGGGTTTCATAAAAAAAAGTCACAAAAGCACAAATGCTCTTCCCCTTGATAAATATCTAGTTAATTAACTCTTTTTGTTACTCTCTCTACAAAGGAATTGGTTCAGTTGCTCTTTACTGTCATGCAGGAGGTGATGTCTTTTATATCTCCAGTACGTTTTCCAAAAATGGGGATTTCGCAGACCCACAAATCACAAACAGAAACATAAACTAAATCAACAGACAGACAGCAGACAACAGGGATACTCCAGAGATTTGGCACTGCACTTTCATAAAGTTGGCTGATGTGCAACACACATTGGAATACACAATGTTATAAACTAAAGCAACAGTGGCTGAAATATTCTGACTTTTAATCCCTTGTATGGTTCAAAAGCTAAAACTACTGGGTCCGACACTTCCTATAATGCACCACCTAAGTCTGTCAAACCTCATATCTTTGTCTTAATTCAGTATGACATACCACAGCATATGTCCTGTGCTTATCTTATTAGTAAAGTATTAAAAACATACAATTTTTGGGGCATTTTTGCCACAATTAGCTAAAGATAGTGCAGATAGACAACAGAAAAGGGCTAAGGGAGTCAAGACCTCACACAAATGTACCTGCTAGCCAATCTGACAGTTAAAACAGGGGACACTGGCATTGGTCTTATAACCTCTGACTGCCAACATGCTCTGAAGATTTAGTTCTTTAATATGTTTTTTAGTTTTCCCCGGTCTTCCTGGAGTTGTCTCCCCACAAGCTGCAGTTTATTTAAATGGTTTGCAGCTGTGAAGAGCCTGTATGTTTCCTTTAAGTATTGCATTGTGGGACAGTAAACCAAATTCTTTTTAGTGTCCATGCTTACTTTTTTAAGATCACTTTAAAAAAAAGGACTCTTGGAAAAACACTAAATAAATTTGACTGCTAATTCTGTTAGAACTTTAAAGCTTTTGAGACTGTGATGAGATTAACCAAGTTATGTCACCTGTATCATATTTTTAAACTTAGCAAAGCCCCTCCAGAGCCAGAAAATTGATATCCACTTTAACCCTCACTGATGCTATTTAACAGAGTGTGAAATCAACTACATATATTAGTGACTATTTGATCCCAATGTGGAAAAAGTTTAAGAAAACTTAATGAAAAACATATCAGCAACAGAAAATTAGTGATTTGATTTAACTTCTAAAAGTAACTGAAACATATACTGTATAATGTGTTCACATCGAAATGTCTAGAAATTATATTATCTGTTATTTATTATATATTGACAAAATGTTTACTTTTATTATCCCAAATGTTTTCAACAGTGTTTACAACCAGAGAAATCTGTAATTTTTTTTGCCTGTGTTTTTAGCCAGTTTCTCAGGTAACATTAGTCAAAGAGTGAGGGGGGTAACTGGCAAATGTGACACAGAAAGAAAACAAATCCTGTGATCCCACGCTACTACACAGATCATCAAACTAAGGCTTTTGTAACCACTGTTTTGATTGAGGACCTCTAGCTGCAGAAATAACATTCTGTGCATTTAAAAGAAACCACCCGAGAAGCGAAAACCAGTCTTTAGTTAAACAGCTTACGAGGTTGAAGACATGCAAGATTGTCATTGTGAAAGATGAAAGAGCTGAAACGCTGTCATGAAAGACTTGCATTAGAATTGATCATCTAAGTGTTACACTTCACAAATTGCTGACTTCACTTTCCCCACATGGGATAAAAAACACAGCGCTTACAGGGTGTGTGTGTGTGTGTGTGGGTTTCAGACAAGCACAGGCCTTTTGATATAGTTAACAAACGTCTTTGAAGCTTCTGCATTTCAAAAAAAAAAAAAAAAGGAGAAAAACACTGGCTCCTGAACAAAAGGATGAGTGGCAGTTGACGCTGGATTCAGGAACTAGCCTACAAGAGCCGGCTTGCTCCTGCGCTCAACAACAAGCTATCAAAAACAGGTCGTGCTACTTCCTGGCCATAAAAGTTCCGTGTGATTGATGATCTGTTTTATGTTTGTTTTGACTGGATGTGGTCCAGATTTGCTGGACGGGGACAGGCACGTGCATGCCGGTGGAGGAAGCAGAGGATGAATTTGAGAGAAGGGGGGGATTTCTCTTGACTGAAAAGTAAAAGTGTGTGTGCGGAGGTGGATTTTCCCTTGCCGCACCCACCTAACAGGGAATTAATGCACAGAGAGACACACAAAGTGAGGGGAGATGAATAGTTTGTGAGGACTGACTTTAGATATGTGTTGTTCTTATACCTACATGTTCCTGAGTCAGGGTGTGAGAAGGTCATGGCCAGCCCTCCTCCTCCTTTTCCACCTCCTACCTCCTTCCTTCTTCCTCCTCCTCCTCCTCTGTCTGGAGAAAGAAAAATCTTTTCTCTATTGAGATAGCAAGTCCAATATCCGCCTACTTCTGCTTCGAGAGAAAAGGCAAACATTTACTGAAGAAATGAGTGACTAAGGAGCCTTGAGTTTGGAGAGCAAAGTCCCAGTCTGACTGATGCAGCCATGCTTTTTTTTGTTGTTTATTTATAGTCCATTCAGTTCAGGCTACACTGAAATCCTCTGTCTGAGATTTTTTATGTGCATTAGTCGTGTTTTTAAGTATGTTTGGACTGTTGAAAGTCAGGAGTTTCTGACGGTTTCAGAAAATTATATCTGAGACTTTCAAGTTCCAGTGTGAGTCAAAGTGCAGCATGTATGCAGGTTTGTTCCAGTTTTACAAATAAAGCGAAAGGAAATGTAAGACACACTGGAGGAACTGAACACACTGAATCAACAGCTGTTTCGAAATGGTTGGAAATAGATATAGATGACCTTTGATAAAATCTTACTTGTTACTTCGTACTTACTTTGCAAAAATGTTCCTGAAACTGATATCTTGATGCTCACTTGTTGCAACTTTGTTCTTGTCTGAGATATTAACCAGTGCAACTGGAAATTTTAATGGCTACCAAGCAGGCTAGAAACAGAGAAATGGTTAGCAATGGCCTGGTTAGTTGCTGTTGATCCATTCAGATAGGTGCACAGACTAAATTAAACAGAGTGTTGAGGATGTAGATTTGTGTCCACTGGTTCCAGAGTCTGGCACCAAGCACACTGTTTAAATGTCAATATTATGCAGATGAAGCTCTCTGTCTTGTATAGTTTTCTTGAGTTCACCTCCTCAGGTTGCTAGCTAATGTTGTATTTCAGTTGTGTCCCAAATTTCAATGCATACTGATGCAATAAAATCAACTTTACATTGTGATTAACTAGCAAAAACTCGGATGCTAATGCTGAAATTGCAGCAGCTTCTTTTTAAGTTGAACAGAGGAGATTGCACAAGAACTTCACCAATGAAAGTAAATTAAAAGGTGTCTTTGAATGCTACCATATTTTTTTAATTTATAATTTGTCACTTTATTCTAAAAAATGAGCACAAGTATTTAGCTGATAATAGTTGTTAGAAAAATTAATATGCAATGATTTT
>JAPZDZ010000015.1:4989720-5002023 GCA_029783805.1 Acanthurus tennentii
TGTCACTTTATTCTAAAAAATGAGCACAAGTATTTAGCTGATAATAGTTGTTAGAAAAATTAATATGCAATGATTTTACAAAATTGTTTATAGACAGAACAATTCATCAATTAAAAAATACTCAATAGATGGACTAATAATTAAAGGAATCATAGCTTTCTCACTTAGCTAGAGCAGCACCCAAACTGTTTTACGTCTTGCAGCTGAGAGCCTGTCCTCTATTTTCATTCTTAGCTTCATCGTAGGCATGTGTTTATTAACACCACAATAAAAATATCTAGCAATTTTTGAAGAAAATTTAAATTCACCATTTTTTCAGAATGAAAAAGCCATATACTTGGTCTACATGTTTGCAATTAATATTTTATATGTGGATAGGACATAGTGATAAATTAGCCATTGTGCTAATGAAAGACTTCTTGTAGATGTGTAGATACCACAGTTAGCTTGCTAACAAAGCAAAGTAACCTAATTTAAAATTAATGAAATTATCAGCCATAAAAATGGTCAGGTATTGATCCGAAACAGACAAATAAACGCGTTAAGGCTGTTTTTGCTGAGCTTTGACGGAGCTGTAAGCAGTTTTCCAAAAAATTGGATCTTTTAAAATGGCCACCGAGGTTGAGGGTTACAGTTAAAGCCATTTTTTAGTCAGTGCAAGTTAAAAGAGGCAGTATTTGTTTCAGTTTTCAGTTTGGTGATGGAGAAGTAAGCAGCAGGTCCACAGTGGTGTGTGTTGGTGAGACGTTCACACCCGAACAGAGATTTTGGACGGGACCTTTAAGCTTCACAGCAGGACGGACCTCATTAACTCGTCTGGCTGCGAGGGGAAGTTCAGGGCTTCTGTACCGCAACAACGAAACAAGATACCAGTGATCTCATCTTCCTCTTCCCTTCATTCATCCCAAGCCCTTATGAGTTGCCTTGGCAACTTGTGCGGTGTGTGTGTGTATGTGTGTGAGTGAGCATGAGCGGGGGCCTGAGAAACCACAGAGTGAAAATTATGTGTCATCAGAGAGGATTAGGAGCCCACGGTTTAGTCAAGGGTTTGAGATCCTGCTCCTGTCGTGCTTGACGATTTTCTTCAATGTAAACACACATAGTAAGAGGCATACACACACACTCACACAGACACACTGTAAACACTCATGAAAACCTGAGATGCATTCAACAAAGGCAGAGACTTAGGACAAGGAAGACTGAAATTGATTTTTACCCAGTAATCTGTAAAAGATTCTCTGACAGAAAACAACCAGAGAGGACATCAGCTCAAGGAAGAATGTGTTAAAGGAACAGAGTGTCGAGGGTCAAAGGTGCTCTTTCATTCTTTCTACCTTCTCCACTCTTTCCTGGCCAATGCTTATCCATTTTTCTTTCCACCTTTTCAGGCAAGCAAAGGATGTTTATGTCTCACCGGCTTCACTGAAACAAAAAGTTTCCCATTTTGTTTAGAATCAGTTCCTGCCAAGATGACATGGAGGAGAGATTCAAAATAAAATCATGAAACTTGCAACTTAAATGTGACTGAGGTTGTAAAACTGAAATCAGAAATGATCAGTGTTGGTAAAACTGAAACTAGATCCTCGTGATTCACCTAAAGTTGACATATTTTCATCAGCTTGCACGAAAGAGAAACATGACAGTGAATAGAGGAAAAAAATGAGGACTTCATCGGCATTTGGAGACTCTTGATTTGATTCAAAACAAATATTCATACTATAACTGAAACCAGTTGCAAAGACAGATTTCCTGGTACGGTTACACATCTAAGCTCTGCTGTTTTTGCTGCTTTTCACTACTTTTCAACATCACTGTTTATCTTTGTGTTAGATTGTGCCGTAGTGAGTGTCATTTTTTTCGACATTCAAAGCCTCTATTGAGGCTTTTGAACAAAACGTCGAATGTCTTGTCATATTTTATTCCCTTTGCTTTGTTTGCATGACGTTGAGCACTGCATCATTTGAAGGCTAAAGTGGAGGCAAAGTTGAGAAAATAAACTATGAACCCTCCAGATCAGAGAATGAGGAGATGCATATTTTTTTCCCAAGAAGCTCCGGTCATCCCGGGACTCTTAAGTAAGTGCAGTCATCATCAGCAGCTGTCTGCTGGCATCTTTTCCTCTGCTGTCCATCCAGCCTATACAACACTCATTGCCCTGCTGCTGCACTTGCCTTGGCTTGTAATTAATCCCAACTCCAAGCACAGCAAGCTCGTAACACAGTGCCTCCCCTTATTTGAGTGCATTAGACATAAAGCTTTGTGATTGTCTCCTCTAGATACATGCAGTGTCTCCTGTCTGGAGAGGTGTGAGAGCTGAAAACTCTCTGTAGCCTGATCACTGTTTTTCTTACATAACAGCAGCTGTCTCTACAGGTGAGCTTTGTCATTGTTCCTCAGGAACCACATGCGTCTGTCCGGCTGACCAACCATCGCTTCAAAAACTTGTTTATCAGTGTCTCTCGTCTCCAACAGTGCCTTGCACCGGGGAGACCCCCATTTTTCATGCATTCCCTCCACTCAAGCTAGGAAGTCCTCCTTTCCTTCAGAGGAACTTATTGTTGGTTAAATAGGAGATACAACACAGCAGCCCCTTCATGTGTAGTGTCAGTAGGACCTTGCTTCTCTCAGCTTGTCAATAGCACAAATTTCCACTAAACACTTTTATGATATGAGCAATAGACTATGCAATTGGATGCTGATGTAATTTCACAGTTTCAGTACAATAAATGTAGAACTGAAGATTCTGACTATTTGCCACAGGCCTAATTTTGGATGTGGACTGAGATACCAGTATCTGTAAACCTCTAATACTGCATAAAAATGCTGGATCAGTTTATGGGCAAGTACACAAGTCAATGCACCGATTTGATATTGCTTCATATTTTCATTAGAAAACAGGAACCTGCCTATTCAGCAGTGTCCCGAACACCTGTAGGCAACTGAATGGCAAGCAACTTGTGAAACTTCTAGCACTTCCATTACATTACATCCATACAGTGTAAGTAGTAATACAGCTCCTGTATTGGAATTGGTATTGGGAAGGAAAAAAAATGTTGGATCAGCTCTTGTTGGACTTTTTTAATACTTAATTAAAAGCTTGAGCAGTGGTGGCAGAAAGTGGCCGCAGGGCTCTCGGGTTAGCGGTGTGGCAGCAGGCAGGTCAACTGACTGATGTGAGTGCATCCCCAATAATCAAAGACTGCCTTGAGTGTATGTTGGAATAAGAGTATACCATGTGAGGGTTGTGGCGGACTCAAATCGACTGCCTGAACTAGCTTGAAGGCTTTGCTTCATATGTTGGTTACATCCCAGAAGAGGTTTGACTAGTCAATAGAATCAGATATGAGCCGGGATTGTGGGCTGAACACAATGTTCTACTCTGTTAGCTTCATTTGAGTGCTGGCTTAGTATCTGTTTCCCTTCCTGTTTCTTTCCCCTTTTTGCATCTTTGTTTTATCCTCTTGTTCCTGCTATTTTACCTCATCTGCCTTCATTTTTTTCCCCCGTTGTCACACACCATCCGCTGCTGCTCTCATTACTCTTTCCTTTCTGTTTCCACTCTTCTTTTTCTCATCTGAGCCTTGCTTCTGTCTGTTAATAAACCCCCTCCCGGCGTCACTCTCTAACCTTACTGCAGGAAGTTTCCTGTGCTGATACAGAGCCCATGCTGGATTGCTTCCTGCCAAAGGGCGTTGTGGGACATGTTTGTTTAGTACCCCCCCCTCCTTCTTCCTCCTCCTTCTCCTCTTCCTCTTTTCTGCTCCCCTTGTTGCTTCCTCCTTTGGGCTCTGTGCAGATGGCTGAGGCCGGCAGACCGGATCTCGGAGGGGTTTTGGCAGAGCAGCACCTCTCTCCGGCTCTGGAGAGAGCATACCGCAGCCATGACCCCGCGACCTGGGCTGCTATGCTGCCTGCCCTGGCCGCTCTCACAAGTCAGCCACGAGAGACGAACGTACAGCTGGTGCTTTCAGTGCAGATGGCAGCTTGATTGAATACTGATAGAAAGTCAATGATGTAGTCCAGTGCATTTTAGATCTGTTCCTGTTAAACGGTCCGGTTTAATTTGAACATGAAGTAATTTGTAAAACTTACAATAAGGACAAATTTTTGGTGAACCTCAACTAATTTTAGCAGTTTAAATCAATGATTTCTGAAAAAAAGTTCTGCCACTAATGTTTAAAGTTATTAACACTTCTGTTATCATTTAATTTTGGAAATCAGGACTTAAAACAAGCACATTTATATAAAGTTTATTTAATATACTACAAAAAAGAAATAATGTAGCCCTGCTACAATTTCCCCTCTGACCAGGAAGCCAGTGCTTTGAAGAAAACAGCAACCAAGTAAAACTTATGAAAAAATACCTTTCCTTATCTGCCCACCACTAGCTCCTGCGGTTGTGAAACACCTGTATCCCATTCCCCAGCACTTTCTTAGGATGTCTGTTGACAAGCTGGGGGTCAGAGCTTGACAGGCTGTAAGCTGTGCTTCAGATAACCTAGGCCTTTGCGGGCTTATCGGCAGCGCTTGTGCAACTATCTGAATATAGAGGACTAGGAGGGAGGGGGAAGAAATGGGAATCTGACAAGCTAGACAGGGTTTCATTTTATATTGATTGCTTTCTGTGAAAACTTCCTCTGTTTGACGGGTGGGGGGGAGCTGACGGGGAGGAGGGGGGGGGGCCTGAAAGCGAGCACAAGGTTCCTATTACTTGTGTGACAGTGACATTGGCGGCCAAAGATAACAGCTGTCGGACTCCCAGAGGAAGTGTTTGAGGCCGTGCGATAAGTGAGATGTAAGAAGAAATGAGTAGTTATTCTCCGTGTGGGTGTCATGGACATTCTGATCAGCGCTATGTAGTTTTGCAAAAACTGTTTGTGTGTATGCATGTAAAAGAGTGAAGGAGACAGAGAAAGAGAGGGAGGTGAGTCTGAGTCATACTTTAAATCATTGGGTTTCACGGAGACTGCAAAATGATACGATGAGGTGGCAGCGTCTGTGTTAACCAGGATAAATAAGGGTCAGAAATGTTAACATGTTAAAGCTAAAAATGTAAAGCCTTTTATGGTCAGAGAACATCAGAAAAATCAGAGTTTGAGAACGTTTCAGGAATAATCTCTGGGTGACATGTGCCTCAGTGCAGAGCCAGAGAATAAAAGCTTGATAAAATTAGATTTGAACTCTATTAAACACCATAAAAGAGGTTATACAATGAAGCCTTGCACTCTCACATGGGCTCAAAAAAAAAAACAGTGATGGCAGGTGCAGAAAAACAAACAACTGTGCAAAAACTACAGAATGACACCATGAATGACAAGATAAACTTGTGATCCAATCCTGACAGTAACTACTTGCAAATATTAACCCTCAAAGGCCTAAAATTTGCTGTCATTTTGGACGTTTAATAACTTGAGAATCACTTATGCGATCAACATGCTTTCAAAAATCACACAAACTGCAGTGCCTCAGCTTTTTGGTGGCATCTCAAATGTCTTGTTTGGATAGGATCATGTTATACAAAAAAAGGTTGTAAAAAGCTTAGTGCTATTTGACATTCTCTTAGCTTCAACAACTGAGGTGTAACTCCAATAACAATAACAATTTCTGCCTTTGCAGCAGATCTGAGAAATGTGTTTTACAACTAAAATCATTTCTACACAACGTTCGCATGAAATTGAGCTTTTGTCGAGATTCGGTGTTTCTTTATTTTTCACACTCCTCTCCACTCCTTCCCTGCTGCTTGTTAAATGCTCGTTGGTCACCAGTGCAGATGTTTTACACTCCTGTTCCCACGGCAGTGAAAGAAATATTTCAGAGTGCGAGGGAGGAGAGAGAAAAAAAAAAAGAAAAGGAGAGATTCTGTCATTGCTGTTTCCTCTGCTCTCTTTTTCCTCCATGTGTTTTTTGTCCGTTCATACACAAACTAATAAACTGTCCGTCCTCTGATGTGCCTGTCTGGAGTTCAGAGAGCAAAGAGCAGCACAGATCTCAGCAGATCAAATAAAATAACAGTCTGACCGTTTTTCTCATATACACCCCCCCCCCTTTCTTTTTTATCCTTGTGATTCATTCTGTATTCTTCCTCCTAACCTATCATCTTTTAATCTTTTATTCTAACCTCCTCTCCCTTTCTGACTCTGTCTCCTCCTTCATCTTTTTTTTTCTTTATCTCTGCTGCCGTTCCCGTAATCACTCCCTCCTTTTGGCTTTTATCTCCACTTCCTCAATATCCTTTTTACTGCCTTCGCCTCCTTCCTTCCTCTCCCCCTCCTTCCCCTCCCCCTTTCCTCCCTCCTCTTCACCCTCCCCTCCTTCCTGCCTTTCCTCCTTTCTTCCTTCCTCGCCTCCAACCCCCAATCCTTCTGCTTCTTCTGTCCTCACTGTGCTTCTTTTTTTTTTTATTTAACCGTTCTTTCTCTTTCACCTCCATTGCTTCTTTACCAAACTCTGCTCTCAATTCTCTTTCCCTCATCTTTTCCCTCTCTTCTCTTCCCCTGTCCCACTATCCTTCCTACTCCAGGTTTGCAGCCATATTTTTGGAGCAGGGAGGACGTGGCCCAGTGGGTAAGATGGGCAGAGAAAGAGTTTGCCCTGCGGCCGATCACCAGCGGCTCCTTCCAGATGAATGGCAAAGCCCTGCTGCTGCTCACCAAGGAGGACTTCCGCTACCGATCCCCCCACTCCGGTATTTTTTCCACCTCTTCATGAATTCCTTAGAGATGGTAGAGGTGTATTTCAGGCTGGAAAAACTGGAAACATCAGTGAAAAGTTTGAAGAATGACTCACTTTGATTGATTCTATTAGACATGTTTTTAATTCCAACTGTAGCAGGATGCAGACTGGAAAACAAGATTTACTGACTAGGAAGGAGGAGCAGTTTTAGATCATGGAAACACTCTAATTATTTTCAGAAAAACTGTGGAATGTTTGTGCAATTACACAAAGAGGTCACTTTTCAAATGACTGATAGGAATATTTGTAAATGGATAGCGTGGTGTCCTCAGAGCTCAGTGTAACACTACATAAATCAGGATCCATGAGCACATTTTGACCCACAACATGATTTATTTGGGACAAACACTGTGTCAACTGTTGCACTTTGTGCTTTAGACTAATATTTTAGTTCATTTGTGCATAAACAGAGGCACCAGTGCAGCTTTAGAATCAATGTGTTGGGTTTACAGCAAAACTATACCCTTTTAAAAATCAATAAAGACAGCTGGAGCAGAGGAGGGAAGGGGAAGGCAGCAGTGTCAGGCGACAGCGGAGGGAGGCAGCTGTCACAGAGCGGCTGCTGGGGGAGGAAGTAGGAGACGGTTGATCAGGAAGTACAAACCAGCCTCAACTGTTGCCCCGCCAACACCAGCGGCCAGGGGCACGACAGTAAACGTAAAAAACAAGTGAGATGTTCTCTTTTGTAGAGTTTGGGGAGATTAAAACAGGATTCAGTGTCAGTTTTGTGTCCTGGAGATATTTTATTATAAATAATTAGTCAGGGATGACGTCAGGGCTGTGTGGTGTGCTTCAGGATGATGATAGTCATAAGAGGAGGGATGAAATGAGTGATCAGCATTGAGAAATATAAAGACCTAAGATAAACCCTCTAGAGGCTGGGAAACATTGCAGTGTATTTCCAGGCAATTTTAAGTTCAGAAAAGGGTGGGAATTATGTGGAAGACTTCAAATACATGCTGAAAAAAATGACATTGCATCCAAAAATGTGCTGATGAGCAATGGAATAAATAGAAGAAAGACAAAAACAAATTCCTGAATAAAATTCAATACATAAATAAATGTTTTTACTGAATGTTTATAAAACTGACATTAGAGTTCAACTGTCAAATGTGTGTAGGACAGATCAGGGGGCTTTGAGTGCAGTGTGGTTTGAAGCAGGCAGAGAAGAGGGACAGCTACCAGCTGATGCTGATGCCGGGCACAGAGCAGAGGGCAGACCGAGCTGAAAGAACAAAAACCCAGAGTCACACTGGATTCAGCTCTGATTCTGAGCTTTTGAGCACAGGGTTAAGTTTTACACTTTTGTGATTAAAAAGTGAATTTATCTTCACTTCAACTTGCCTGCAGGAAAAAACAGCAGAGTGCCGGCTTGTACTCAAATCTGTCTGTCTTCAGTGAGATGAAGGAGGGGTTCATAAAGCATGATGACAGACATTTGATACTTAAAAAAAGAGGGTAATTTGTAAATAGCCCTAAATACACATATTTATCATTTAAAGACACAATGAGTTATTTTTGGATGGCCGGCATCACTTTTTTATTTTTTTGAAAACGAGCTTCCTTGTAAAATTGCACCAATTTTATTATTTTATCACAAGCCTGACTTTTGCCTCGCTAGAGGAATAAAGCTGTATAATACAACTAATGTTGTATTCTAACAAGATCTTTTTCCGTCTATTTATTTCTATTTTTGATGTACTAATTTCATCATTTACTTATGAGTTGATTTAAACATGAACTATTTGAATGAGTCATTGTTTATCCACTGTACAATCAAATAGGAAGTAAGAAGAAAAAGCTGCTCTATTCACTTCAGCAGCTCTGATGTGTCCCTTTGAATTACTTTACATGCTGTGAGGAATAAACTGTAGTTCTGGAGAGATGTGGCCCAGCTGACAGCTGTTGTCAAGCTCGCGTAAGGTTGTTTCCATTTCAACTCTACGAAAACTTTCATATCCTGTCAAGAAATTGAGGTCTGGAAAAAAAAACATTTTGGGAAATGTGATTCATCATTGGAGGTTTTATAAGTTGGGTTTAGTCGTGTCTGTGTGAAACTGAGATAATTTTGTTGTGAAATAGTTCCATGGGGTCGCAACTTTTGATTATTTTTTACAAAAAAATTACAAAAACATAGAATATGACAAGATAAACCTACCCGTGCTGTTTAGATTTTGTTTGTTGTTCTGGCCCTGTTGTCAGTGACATCAGTGAAAACGTCATTTTAGGGAACAGAGCACATTTTTTGGCTTGTGATGTGTCTGTTTCCTCCTTTTGGGGATTGTAACGATGCAGTTCCCATCAGTCATTGCTGTGTGCCATATGTTTCTCTTTCAGAAGCTTCACAAATAATAATAATAATAGCACTTTTTTCCCTTTGGATGTCTTCACCTAACATCCAATTATCAGCCACAGTTTTTATGATGACTGACTGTAAGATAACAAGACATTTTATCCTGTTTCTATTATTTCCTAATATTTTTTATGTAGCCTTCAATTGTAATTTTTTAAATTTTGAACTTTGCATTTTTAATCAAGAATTATCTCGAACTGGTAATGCATCAGGAAGCAGGAATTTTCCCCTAACTGAAACTCAGAGCCACAGGACCAGAAAGTGAGAACTGAAAGGGGTGTGAGTGTGTGTGCGTGTGTGAGTGTGTGTGTGTATGGGCATGTGTTTACCATCACCTTCTTTATGAGAATCGTTTCCTTGTTATGGTAAGCCCTATGACAAAAAAAAATATTGTAAGGTAATGTGTGACGGTAATTTGTAAGATCAGATCATTGTACCTGAGGGTGTGTTTTTTTTTTCAACTACATTATGTAAGTAAGTGCTTTGTCACGGTGGCAGAAGATCCCGTTGTTGTCTTTGATGAAAAAGAACTAACAGCTGTTAATCATTCAGGCAACTTCCTGCTCAGGCTTTTGTGCCTGGTGTCACCACTACTGTATAACCACTTAAAGGAGAATACCAGTGTCATTTAGAGCTATGGCCCATTTACTTGTGTCAACATCGACTTCATGTTATCTGCTGAGCTGACGGCAGTGCCTGATGTTGGTGTGTTTTTCGAGACACACATTCTTGTTGTTTCAAAAGTTCAAGCTTTGCAATGTGAACCCATGTTTAGAGGAGATTCTGTCCTGCGGGAAACTTCCACCTCCACTGATCTCTGTGTAAATATGAGGACTTATTTTGCTCTGCGGAGGCGAAATTCTTCTTCTGAAAGAGGAAACTCACTGGGTACATTCACCCAGTAGGGAAGTTCACTCTTGGCCCCCTCTGTACTCACCGGGTCATTAGGTTAGGAAATAAATGTCTAGTAATAAACAAGTCTCAATTTTCCACACTGTCCTCGAATCAACGCGCTTACGTGCTGTCTGCCTCCTCAGCGTCTATTCCATTATTGCTTAAGTTCCCTGCTGCCTGGAAAGCAGAGAGGAAGAAGAAGGGAAACCTAAATCTATGGATGACGCCACTGCTAATTTCTCATTTTATGCAGATGCAAACTGCCGCCCAGAGAAGTATGATAACTTTTGACCTTTGCATCTCTGCAGGGGACGTCCTGTATGAGCTGCTGCAGAGGAAGCCCCACATGTTTTACCGACCTGCCTACATCCCTGGAAACTCTTTCCACTCGCTGCCTGAAAGCTCCGTGCAGCACCTCAAGCTTGAAGGTCAGTCTTATAAACGCTATTTTCTTCTTTAATGCACACAGTTCATACATTTACTGGCCTTCACTTCACAGAGAAATGGTATTGTCTGAATCATATTGGAAAGCCATAGTTATTAGCAGTAGTGTTCTTCCATAAATTGACTTAAAATGACTGACTTGTTTAAAATAAAACAGGCTTAACATTATTTTTAAATAATTTATATTGCATATCCCACATGAGAATGACGTTAATACCCATGACCAATTCCTCACCCAGCATTTGTAAGACTGTTTCAGCTGCATGCAGAGCCAGTGTAAACAACACAGAAAAAAACATAAAACATAGATGATCTTTTGCTTCCAATTAAAGGGCAGATTTATATACAACAGTATACATTCACTTGACCATTATAAGCTAACCCATATGCTACTTAGCCAAGTAATGTAAACAAAAAATAGAGTAAATCCTTAATAATAGACATGATTATTCTGAGGCCCAAAAGAAAGAGTGTAGACGCACCCAATGTAAAACCATACAGTTGTTTTAGAATGGTGTAGCCGAAGGTTTGTAACTAATGTCAGTTTAGATGTGGTTCACAGAAAAGATCTTATTTTGCAGCTACTTATGGAAAGTTGGGGTAATAATAATAAAAAAAAACTTTATTCTTCACTTAGCCAAGTCACTAAGCCATTATAGTCCTGAACAATACACCAACAACTGCAGCACTGTTGCTAAGTGATCTTCACTGGCTATAAGCTAGTAATAGAAATAGCAGCAGGCTAATTGATAATCATTACTATTCATAAAAAGCTTATATAATTTAAGTGATCTTGCCTTTACTGAAGTGAAAAGTGAAGTAACCACTGTAGCTGAGCGTTGACGCTAACAATCTCCATTCAAATTGTATCAGGGCCATTGTTGATGGCCTTTTTTAAGTAATAGAGGCAAATAAAACTTGAAGAACAAAGGTCATTTTATGTTGAGATCACTCTACAGGAATACAGGCTCAGATCACAGACAAACAAGCAAACAGGCAGCCTCACTCTACATGAACTGTTCACAGACACAATTTAAGAACTTCTTGATATCAAGCTGGCTAAATATCTGCTGCTGTCATCCGCAGGAGCTCTTTAAGTCTTGTCTTTACATGCATCTATTTGTATAAAGGTGGCACAGTCATGTAGTCCCAGTATTTGCTACCTTGCTGTCTGTACTAAACAGCAAAATAAGCAGGCAGCTAACTATTTTCATTGCAAAACTGTTTATTTACCTCCAACTCTGCAGAGCATACAATCCTTTCTGCCCACACATCCTATCCATTCTCTTACCAATACTTTTTTCCTCTTTCCTTGTTTTTTCTCTGCAAAACAGCGTACAAAATATATTTCTTGTTCCGTGAAACGCAATTTGAAGAGAATGACAGACTCGTCTGGGTTTCCCCTTGGTGAAATCTTGTGTATGCGTGACCCCCTGTCGCTGATCGGTCATGCAGCGAGCAAACCACAATGACTTTAAGATTCCTGAAACAAGACAGAAAGTTGTGTAGTATAAACACTACAGTGATTTGGGGACTTTGAAAATGTGGTATTACGACCAAAGGTTTGCATCTGTTTGTAAATAAAGATGGTCTTCCTGTACATGTGATGGTACAGCAGATAGCATCAGTTCAAGACAACAGTCTGTCAGTATCTTCAAAAGGTGCAGATGTCTGTTCGCTACTCTCAACCCGTATTTGCTGTTCCAAAGAAGTAGTGATAACATTCAGTGAAATACCCAAGGTTTATTTTTGGCTCTGATCTGAGGAAATGTGACATAGCAGCGATCAACATAACTTCACATGTTGACAGTCCAAACCAGTTAAACAAGGAAATGCTGCCTTATTTAAATGAGTTGCTGCACAGCACACCACAAACTACT
>JAPZDZ010000015.1:5035086-5046170 GCA_029783805.1 Acanthurus tennentii
CAAGAATGTGTTTTTATCCAACCGAACACTTGACTATCTTGGTATTTAATGTCCCTCCATCCTATATATATATATATATATATATATAAATATATTAAAATTGCCAACTTCCACTACATTTCATGTGAAAAACAGACCTCTGTTCTTCTCTGATACAGACCGCAATTTCTCTACTTTTATCAAACTGGGACAAAAGAAAAATGGCATTTAATATTCTGATACATGTAAAATCAAAGAGCCTGTGATTCAGCTCAGGCTTATCACATAACTGACAACCGAGCCGAGGGACGGCGAAAAAGACTCAAACCCTGGTTGCCACGTCCTGTTATCCCCCCTTTTTATCCAGAGGAACAACTGCAGTAACTGCCGCACATGTAGTAATAATCATTGTCTTTGAGGTGTTGGTGAGATGGCAGAAAGACAATAAGCACGGCAGCCAATCGGATTTAATCAAATCAAACATCCTCACTCATTAGAAACTGCAATAGCATGAAACAAAACTGAAATTAAATCAGACCAAGAGCTTCCTGCTGACTCCCACACACCTGACTGACTGTCAGGGATAAATATAATTTTTCATACATCATTTATTTATCATCCAGCGTGTTGTTCTGCAGTCACTGAGCTGACACACTCATCCTCAGCCAGGCACAGTGACAGAAGCATTCAGCGTCCCGTCACGAGGCCACCGGGCTGTCGCAGGGATCAGACCCGTGTCCTTCCAGTTCCAGGACGGACTCTGTGGCCACCACGACTCACTGACACCCCAATGTGACATTGATATATTTTTTTAAAGAGCTGACAGAAATGCCACTTGGTGATTTAACCTACTTTGGACCTTGACGCAGTTTTGACTGTTTGACATCATTTCCTGCGTGTCCTTCATGAAACTGTTTGGGTTCATGAATTTAGACACTAAATTCTGTGCTGAGAGCAGTTCTACTCCTTTTAATTTTAATGTAACTGATAACAGTTTTTTTTGGTCTCCATGCTGATTTTATAGGCATTTTGCTTCTATTTTGTTGTATTTTTTTCCCTTCCAGGTTTTAAGTTGAAATTAAGCCCCTGAAACATATTTAGATCATCAAGGGAGATTAAGTTTTTTCAGTAAATCCGAGACCAATTAAGATACTTATTATTAGCTGCATTTCTAATTTTTCAGAACACAGTGTGACCGTTGTCGCTTGCATTACAATCCACAAAGAAAAAGAGTTTTTAATGCAGGGTTTGCATTTGTATGTTTGTCAGTGGTTTTTAGATTGGTACAAGTAAAATTCCCGCACTGAGATAAATAAGAATTATTTGTCATTTTGAAAAAGTTATTTCAACTTTTTGAGTCAGAGTCTGTTGAGATTACTGATGAGATGATTGCCACTTCTCTGAGTGTGCAGTCAACACAAAGCCACCACACTTGTGTGTAAAAGGGAAAGCAGCTAGCCTGGCTCTGCTAATATGGAACAAAATCCACCTACCAGAACCTCTACAGCTCTCAAATTAAAAGCTTTTTTTCATTTGCCTCATTAAAAAAACAGAGTGTAAAACCACACAGTGTGGTTTTAAAGTAGCCTGTAAGTGTTTTTTTGTTTTCTGGTTAGAACCTTGCCAGCTATTTTACCCTGTTTCCAGTCTTGGTGTTTTTCTAAGCTAATTAGCTGATGGCTCTGCTGCATACAATCCTCTCATCCACCTCTCAGCAGTGAGGCTAGTGAGCATATTTGCTAAAATGATTTGTTTTCTTTTGGGTAAAAAAAAAAAAGAATACTATTAGCAGATAAGATAATAGCAGGGGTTTGCACCTGAGTCACACTACTTAGACTAGAGTCACATTCAGGCCACTAACTTAATGACTTTTACTCGACCTGGAAATAATAAAAAGGCTAAACTTGGACTGTAACAACGAAAGCTAATGACTGTACCTGAACCTTTGACTTAAAACACTTCATACCTACAAATCTAAGACTAATTAATGTGTTAATTGAAGAAGTTTTCCAGACATGAATTCATGCCCCTACATTTCATTTCATTTTATTTCAGTAAGTCTGCTCTCAGTGAGCCTCCTTTGTCTTTGTGTTTGAATCAATCCAACAGCATTAACAATACAACCAGCAAGGTGCAGGGAAGAGCCATGAAGAGCATAAATTTTATTTATTAAGTTCTAGCTGGAATAAATTCTCTCTTAACTTAACTTTTTTTTGCACACAAATGTAAACAGTTCTCGACAAACAAATATTGGCTGGAAATTACAAAAAAAGATGCATCATCCTCCAACTTTGACATTTGAAGTTGCACTAAGGACAGTGACTCATAGCTGTGTTGTTAAAATAGCATTAACTGTAAAACATGTATAACACTGTTACTTGAAACTCAAAGTTTAGGAACTGGGACTTGAACTGGAATTCATTAGTTTTTAATAGGACTTAAGTACAAATAATTGACATTCACTAGTAATATATGAAGCAATGACTTGTTTCCATCTCTTACCACTCTACCACTCCATCTCTTACTTATTATATTATTGGACTGTTAATATCAATGCATAATTTTATAAGCTGCATTTCACTGTTGCGCTCAAGCAAATTAAAATGTTAATATGAGTTATAGAGTAATTTGAGATGCCAAACAAATGAAGTGCAGCAAAAACTACTTAAAGCACAAAACTCAAACACTCTAGTAAGGTACAAGTATCTGGTAATTGTACTTAAGTGTAGTACTTTTGTTTAGGTGCCTTGTGACATTCGGACGATTGATATCAGTCGTATCTCGGCTCCTCTGCTCTCTGATGTGACAAAACGTGCTTACTTTACTAAAATGATTAGACTGTACTCATTGATAATTCATAAAGCTTCAGCTATGAGAGCAATTACAGGGAAGCAAACAATAGGCTGTTCTGTTATGAGGTCTTAACTATAAAAAGAAAGAAGAACTCGGGCTTTTTGACAGGTAGGTACATTGTGATCTCAATGGATGTTGCTACATGCTGATGGTTCCAGGCCGTATTTGGAGGTGTGGTTGGACTGAAATAGCAGGCTGGATCCTGAGACACTGATGCATAGACACTTTGATCAAAGGAAAACTAAGGTTGAGACCATTTGGCTGTTGCGGTTTCCATGAGCGTGGCATCTCAGATAGCATCTCGCCGTGTCGTTACGGAAGGTCGTTTTGGTGGTTAACTATCTGAAAGGGCACTCAGCATCAGTGTCGGGTAACGGCGCTGATATCTGCCCCGCCTGGGCTCCTTCTTTGGTGAAATTTGAAATCAAGGCCTCCCTCAGTCGGGCTCCGTTCACGCCACAGCTGGAAACGTTCCAATCAGTTTCTCCCTCCGGTGTGACTTAGAGATTACATTTTATAATCAGTGTTAGCAGTGAAAAGCTGTGTGGTGTCACTTTTTTGCAGTTTTGTTCAGAATCAGATGATTTTGGTTTGCAAAAAATCCAAAGCAGGCCAGCACTGCAGAGAAACATTAACATGAGACAACCATGAGACGCTGAAATTTCAAGTGATTTCAAATATTTGAGCATGATTGGCAAATTGAGGAGATAGATATACAGAGATACAAAGAGTCTTTGCGTGTGGATATTTCACAGAGCTGTCAGGTCCTTGGATTGTAATATATTTGATATAACAGTCATCTAAAAATAAGCAGAAATAGGCAGAAATTCGGAAGTGAACATAAAGGCCTGAGGAATGAACCGAGCCACTTACAGTCTCTCATGTCAGAAATGGGTTTGTGAATCATACAGAGGAGTAGCTTGATCGTGCTGCAGGCTGGTGTATAATGATTTGATTAGCTAGTCGTCAGGACAATGTGCTAAAGCGGGGCTCCTTTTAATAGTCTTAAGTTCATACATCAACTTCAACGCGGCGCTGACAGCTGTCTTGTCATGTTTATGAAGTGAACTGAGCAGGATTTGTGGCGGATGCTTTACAGAGCGCGTGACAAAGAGTGGGCAAACTCCCTTGTTTAGCGTGACAGGGTTTAGAGCTTCACTCCTCGGCTGTCAGGAGGGAACATCTGTGTTTTGGCGAATGAGCGATGTTTGCTCCGCGACGGAGCAATCGCCTCCCCGCAGCCGTCCGCAGATGACAGTGTCTGTCATGGTCCAAGTGAAGAGTGAGATAGAGAGTGGAGTGGAGGGGAGGTGGTGGTGGGGGTGAGGGTGGATGGGTGGTGGAGGGGTAATCCCTGTATCGAATCCGGCTGCAGAAACAGAGAGGGGGAAAGTCCAGCTTTTTCTGGTTTAGTGACACTGGCTCGGCCCGCTCTGCAATCTCTGTGATACTGTGGATTACACGCTTGCCTTGAGCATTTCAAGGATGCATCTTCCCACAATTGAGGGAAACAGAAAATTGAATCTTACACTTTTAAAATGATTATTGCTGCTAAAGTTAAACATATTATGGTTTACTATTAAAGCTGTTTTACTGGCATGTTATTTACGGAAAAAATATGGTAGTCTTATAATCCTTAAAGAGTCTGAAATGAGAAAAAAAACCTCCCATTTGCACTTAATAAGCTACTTGGATCCTATCTTACATACGATGCTATAGCTAGTTTTGAACTGATTCAGTAGTTATTTTCAAGCCCAGTGTCGATGTTGGGTTGTAGCTAATGTTCTCCTGTCATCTGTGAGCCACTGGGTGTGTTGAAATGTGGTCAGACACACTGTTACCCCAAGATTATGCACCATTTAACCTGTGGTAGGGAAGTTGGACAGGCCCTAAATGCACAGGCACCGTGCACTTTACACCATGCACTATTGATTGCTTAAAAAAGGCTCCTGGAGTCCCTCTCCACTCCAAAATGTGTTTATTACTGCCATCTTATTTGGGTGTTTGAGCTTCACAGTGCAGAATGATGGATGTGCAAAGTTTGATAGTAGATAACGGATTTCACATTTATCTGCTCAAGAGGGAAAGTTTTCTCTCTGCTCACCTTAAATTAAGTAAAAAGCTTTTATGCCTGAGCAGGATTTGTGACATCACAATTTTGGAGGTCATTCGTAAGAAAAAAATTCGGACAAAATCAATTTGCAACATTCAATAAAGCCTTCAAAGTTCAATCATTGTCTCTTAGAGAAGTATATTATTGTAGGGGACAAATAACCCCTTAAAATGTTTATACAGAATTTGTATTGCTGCACATTCACACCAAAAAACTCTTCCTCAGCCTGCAGAGAACAGGTGAAGGATGAATTCCCTGGCTTTTTCCTCTTTTGCAAACAACATTTACTATTAATAGGCCAAGGACGACAGAGTCCTTCACTCGCTAATGAAAAGTATTGTGGCCCATCAAGCTAAGAAAATAATTGACACAAATGGGACAACAATGAGAAAAGAGGTCAGAAACAGGATCTACTTGTACTCCTCGATTTCACTACATGTTAAGCTTTGTTCTGCCAAATAAATAATACAGTCAAATTCCTTCCCCTTACACCTGAACAGTATTACAGGGCAGGAATTTCACTGAAGCCAAATAGCTGGTGCGGTGGATGTTGTAAAGCGTCCTCAAAAGACAGCTGAGGATCTTTAAAACTACATTAAATGAAAAAACTCCTCACACACTGGACATCAACAGTAGTGAAACAATTTTCCCATCCATAAACATTAACCGTTATCCCGCTGCTTGTGGCCACCGGCTGCAGAAGGAGGCAACATAACAGAGGAGAATATAGCTTAAAAACTTTTTTGATGTATTGTTCACTCTCACAGTCAGAACAGGAGAAACAAAATATTGGGCAAAATGTCAAACTCGGGGGCTGTTCTCTGCGTCTCCAGGCAACAGTAAACCAAATGTTATTATTTCTCCACCGACAGCAATAAAATGAAAGCAGACTCTGGGCCAGCACTGCAGTTTGGCCTGTCAAAACTTTTTTAATTCACTTTTTTCACAGGGATGAAAAAAAACCCTCCGCAAAAAAGAGCGGTTCCCAATCATGTTGATTTAATTTAAACTGTAACTGCATTCAAATAGAAAACACAGGGAAAGTAAATTAATGCACTTTCATATTTAATAGAAAATCATAAGTGAGGAAATCTAATCTGCTTCGTTAATAATTAATGATGTTTTTTTTTTTTTGCCTGTGTGTGTTGAGGTGTGTGCGGTGCAGAAATACTACTGTTATATTAAAGATAAGGTTGCCAGCTTCAGTGCAGCAGCCTGTGTGAATACAACTATTTCTTTTGATTAAATTTAAGTGGGAGTCCACTGTAGTTGTTAAAGTGAGATGTTTTTTCATCTTTGTGAGTGGAAAGTGACGGTTCCTCTGGAAGTGTGTCCGCTCACCAAGGTCACGACTAGAGTGGAGCCTTTTTTTTTAAAAAAAAAAAAACTGAGCTCATTGGTCTGCTGCCATTCAATTTGTTCCACAGAGAGGAAGGGAGTGGGAGGGCCAGACAAAACGGGCTGAGAAGATCAGAGTTTTTGTCAGGGATAGAGATTCTTGCTTCATTCAGTTTTAACTAAATTCACTTTGTACTCTTGAAAGGAAATCCGATGATCTACACCTCAGGCTTATACTCCTCACAACCGAGCCAACTCATAACAAAGAGATAAAAGTCCAATCTTGGGATAAATTTGAGCACACAAATCCAGAGAACTACTGAGGTGACACCAGTGAAAAGATTATGCATTACTCCTAAATAAAAGGTGTCCATTTGCACGTGAAAATGTCCTGAAGTCAAGCACATGCTATCCTAAAAATAGTAAGGCTGAAGTCAACCAAAGAAAATGTTAGTTTTTGCATCAAATCGACTGATTGATTAGGGGAAAAAATGCACGTTGTTCCTCTTTCTAACACATGTACTGCAACTACGACCTTATCTGGACATTACCTGGAGGAGCTGTGTTTAAGAATATAAATGTCCAGATCAGTTTAACAAGTCAATAGATGGACTTTAACCAGCCAGCTCCATAATTCACACAGTACAAAGTCTGTGTGATGTCAGATTGAGTATATGTGTGAATGAGAGTTTAGTGGAGCATGTGTGTGCTCATGACATTGATGACACTTGGATACAGGAGCCAACTACGGCCTAAACCAAACAGGGTATTTTCAGTAGGTGAGAAATTGTCTGCGATGGATAATTTTCTGCTGTGTTGCATGTGTGAAAGGGCAGCTCTGATAAATGTCAGGATCCGATTCTTAAGACGTTTTTATGAGGTTATGATCTGTATATAAAATCGGTCTGCAGTCGAAACTCTAAAGTCTTGCTTTATGTTCTGCCCACAGTCCACTGATTGCTTACAAGTCACAAATGAAAGCCTATCAACATTTAAAGCCCCATTATGTAACTTTTCCACCTTGAAATAACAGTTTCAAAATCATTGTAATGAAAGAGTGAGTCGTAGCTGGTTGATTGGGCTCTCTGCATCGGCCACTTGTCCTTCCTATAACTTATTTCTTCGCTTTGTAACTTTAAGGTGTGACCTGGGATGTGCATTATTACATCGCACTTACAACAGTAATTTTTGCAAAACTGGATCATAATGTATGGAGAAAAATGCCCTCGTTTTCCCTCTGATGACTGCTCAGCCTCAATTCTGTGACTCATAGAGGTTCCTGACAGCAACTTGTAGGCTACCTGCTTCTTACCGTAGCTGCAGCTGAGTAGCACCAGTTTCGCCTGCAAGAGTTAGCTTAGACTGGTGTTTAGTTGTTGGGGGTGCTAGGCTAAGGAAAAGGTTACAGACAGACACAAAACTGGACTTATTGCTGTTGAACAGTACGTAGTACAAGCAACTACTCAATGTAGTTGCTTGTTTAGTTATGTGTCATGTGTTGTGGCTCTTGCTGAATGTTTGGCTGTGTCAGAAACAATGACTGCTGGCTAGTTTTTGAAGCCAAATCTGCCTGTTTTGACAGAGGTTTAGCTGGTTACATGCTATAACTAGGCGTCTCTCTGGTTTAGGTTGAATTTGCTTGGCGTGCTGAGTTGTGTTCCCACAAAAATACTGTTACTGTAATGCGTGTAATTTTGTGGGGGCGCTAAAGCACACAGAAATTAATTTCTACATAACGAGGCTTTAAAGTCTATGAGACACACACAGGCAAAGAGTAACGCATGCTGAAACTAAGGCTGCTTATTAAGCTGAGCTGATGGATAAAAAGCTATTTTTCTCCTTGTAAAGGTAACATCAAAGATCCTCTGACCAGTGAAAATTTGGTTGGAGAAGTGTTAAAACCAAACAATGGACCAAACGACCACAAGGAGTCAATGTCTTCCTTGTAGTCAGGAAGATATTCTGTCTCTGCTGGAAAGAGGAGATATAATGCACTGGATTCAGAGAATAACTATATTTTTCATATAAGCTTTGGTCTATGAGTGTTTGTTTTCATCTGTTATTCTCCAAACTTTAATATGCAGTTCATGTTTTTATGACTATGGTGATCATCTGCATACATAATGTTTTTTTACTTCAGGGCATATTCTGTGACAAAGGGCCATACATTATACATAAATTATTATGGACTAAAATGCACAATTAAAACTTCCAGCCACTGTAGACTATTTCTTAGTCAGAGTTTGTTTCTTCCCGAAACACCAATTTGAATCTTTGTTAAAACCTGCTATATGAAGTCCCCAGTGGAAGTAAAAGCTCTAATGTTAAAATATGTATAAAATAAATGAATAAAACCCCTAACAACAGCGCAGTATTTCACCAAATTACTACCAAGAGAATCTTTATTGTTCTTTATTGTTTTAGCCTGATAAAATTCAAGGGGAACATTCAAAAGAAGGCCATGAGGATAAAACTAGTCATAAAAAGAATAATTTTACATTTTGTGGTATGCAGTTATTTATGCTCTTCTTTATCTCAAGAGATCAATATAAATGTATTGAAAGTGGTAAAATGGAATGCAATTTTTAGCACTTTTCTAGTCCTTTTACAATTTTTACACTTAATGCCAGCCTCATCACACACATGCTCACACACAGATGGAACAGTCATTGGGAGTAATTTGGGGTTTAGCATCTCGCTCAAGGACATTTCAACATGCAGACTAGAGGAGCTAGGGATTAAATCATTAACACTTTGAAAGGTGGACAACCTGCTCCACCTCCTGAGCCACAGTCGCCCCTTTTGTCTGTCTAGTGAGTACAGAACTGGTGTGAGACAGGTTTACTGGAGCTAAAGACTGGAGGCAGGGGAGTAATGACTAGCTTGTTTCTGTCCAAAGACAAAATGTGGACACACAAAAAGCTGTGTCATTACAAAATGTATCTGTTTCTCAACCATATATAAATATTATGTGATTCTAGGCGAAGTTATGTTTTGAAGCTAATAACTCAAGCATTCATGTGATGAACTTTAGAACAATCAAAGAGTTCAGAGGTAAAAGTAGTATTCTTTTTACAACACTAACATTTAATCGCTGTATGAAGGTATGTGACTGATTTTGTTAACAAATATTGACCAAATAACACATCCAGCAGACAAAGAACAAAATTAGTATTCATTTGGTGTCATGTGTCTGGGTCAGATAATCCACCTGATGAATTTATGTCCACTTTTCATTGCCCTTTGAGCTTTAGTTTTGCTTTGCCAACTCCTGAGGGTAATTTCTCTTTAAACCTACTTAATGTTCCACTGTTTTTACTGATTACAATTGTTGTCCTCCATTTGTAGTTAAGAAAGTAGGATACAGTGAATTCTTCAATTTTTGTGCACAAAACAGCTGCTTTTTGATGAAGTCTAGGTTTTTGTTAGCGCTCCAAGATGTTGTATTTAATTAGGCTCCCTAACTTTAACAAAGTGGTTGCAGTTAAGAAAGCAGTTCCATGTATAGTTGTCTCATGGGTATCGTGGGATAACATAGCGGCATATTCTGTGGGCCTATTTCCGCAAAGTTAATAAAGACCTCTATTTCAAGGTCAAGGTGTAAAATGGCCTCAAACTGTAACAAATCTTCAGCGGCTCGCTCTGCCAAGCACACCATCGCACCAATGACAACAGCATACATTCAGGGACAATGAGATGTCATTTATAGAATTGCACCCTTAGACAGGACTGAACAAATGATGCTGTAGTGCTGGACCCTGCACTCTGTCACCAATGACTTCCTCCCTCTCTCTCTCTCTCTCTCTCTCTCTCACACACACACACACACAAACACGCACACCATTGTGAATTGCACAGAAACATAGGCTGGCTACCCTTTCAACTCCCATTCCAATTCTTTGGCTAACCAGCAGCTGTAAATCTGATGCCTTGAAAGTGAATATTAATATATTCATTAAATTGATAAAATTAATATATAATTTGAATATTTAAGATGCTTTTTTATAAATTGAGCTTTAACTGCTCAAGTACAAGTACCTATGTGTCCAATTTGAGGTCCATTTGAACAGATACGTAACCTTGACTATGTTGCTTTCACACTCATGTTATCTTTTGAATGAGATGTCCTCCACATGTCTCTCCAGCTACCTCAAAAGGTCCAGCATGTAGGATTTAGGGGATCTATTTGAAGAATATGACAGAAATTTAATATAATATTCATATGTATGTTGTCATTAGTGTGTAATCACCAAAAAAAAAGAACTGTTGTGCTTTCACACTTTAAAATCAACCTTTTGTATCTACAGAAGGAGCAGATCCTCCTTCAAGGAGCCCGCCATGTTTCACCGCCATGGTTTATAGTAACCCAGAATAGACAAACCAAACACTGGCTAAGGATCCTCTTCTACATCTTTAAAAGGGGTGGGGGGTGCAGAGCGATGTCAGTCAGGTTTCAGCTGCAATTTCACCACCACCACCAGATGCCACTAAATTGTTATACAGTGGACAGCTTTGCTTTGTGGCTGCTTTAGCTAGCGCTCACGATAGCTTTACAGACAGATAGGTTTTTCTGTTGCATTTGAAAAAACCTGAAAGTCTTAATTCAGAGTTTTGAATATTAATATAATTTGTATAAAAGTAAAATCGTCATTTACACATTATAACTGCGGAGCTACAGCTATTAATGTGAATTTGATGTGAGCTAATCACCTTGGTCCATTATAAAGAGATTTGTTTAATGTAAAGTCTTTAATTAGGGGCGGGCGGGGGGGGGGGGGGGGGGTAATGGAGGGACTGTTAA
>JAPZDZ010000015.1:5053427-5065373 GCA_029783805.1 Acanthurus tennentii
TGAATGGGTTTATTAATTCTGGCTCAATTTCAGACTAACAGCTCTGTTTGAGTTTTTTGGGTAGGGCTCCAAAGACCAGTGCACACATTCACCTGTCTCACCCTCTCTCTCTGTTTTTTTTTTCTGGATGGACAGAAACAGGGAGCAACACCCCCTCCTCTGGTTTGTAATCCTACAGACTGTGTCCATCAGATGCTTCAGCAATGGTGGAAAAACAGATCAGGAATACTTGCTCATAAAAAATAAACTGCAGACTCTACAGTCAGAGAGTTTGAATGCTCCTTCACAACTCGATGTTTTAAAATCAATACTTGCAGGTTTTGAATGCAGGGACAAGTCAAAAGTCCTACAGACAGTCCCCTCAGTGTTGCGTGAACATTGTCGTCATGTGATTCTGATACTGACATGAAGGGTGCAGCCACACAGGTTTGAGGTGCTAAAATGTAAATTTTTGTTAACTTTAAAAGAGCCAGGCAAGCTGTTTTTTCTTCTCATTTGTCTTTATGCTAAAGTGAAATAAACTTAACTGGCTTGGACTTATTTTAAAGAGAGAAGATTGATCTTCTAATTTGAAAATGGAAAACCCAAAATGTCTATATCAAAATTTCCAAACAATTCAGCTACACAAACATATTCTTTTTTTTGTACTTTTCTCTGATCTTGGCTTTTTTGTAAAAAAAAAAAAAAAAATCTGAACAATTAACAACTAAATGAAACTATCTGACAAGTTTAAAGGGGAAATCTATCTTTTAAGGAACTAAAAACAGTTAATAGACATTTGAAATGATCAAAAAGCCCAGGCACTGCTTATTTTATAAGGGCTCACATGCCAAAAGGCTGGGAAACACTGGTTCAGTCTGTTACAATATGTTTTATTTCGCAAGCTTGTCATATGTTCATAAACGTAAAATCTCAATTTGATAAGTATTTATTGTATAAAAAAAACAAAACACACCATTGCTGAGTTCAAGCATTCAATAAGACAAAATGGAAATATTAACCTCAAAACTGTACTTAAGTAAACTGCATTAATTAGGTACTTAGTTATCACCACCACTGCATTTACAACACAACAGTACTGAAAGTTTCTTAACTTAACCACTGCTTAACACTTACACCCCCTAGTGTCACACCCTTGGTGTTTTCATGGTGGACGCCATAATAAGAATGCAACCTTGCAACCAGCCGGCCTTAGAAAACGTATGAGTTGTAGTAAAAGTAACTGGAAGATATGCATATAAATATGACTTCATCACGACTTTGTGAAAGAATGCTGCTGAGTTAAGGACAAAAGTAAAATGATTTTTAAAACTTCGAGATAGGAAAAGAGGGCAGGTGGAAGAGTAATATACAGTGGAGGGGATAATTTATGAGGGAGGACGAGGACAGCAGATTCAAAAAATATTTTCCTCCTGAGAGATGCTTCACTACATTTCAAAACCTTTACATCTTCATGTTTTTGTACTAAAATAGTTTTTTTTTTAAGTACAGTGTTCTGATGTCACTTAGTTTAACACCTAATTAGGAAATGAGTAAGTCAGTGGTATGCTACACCCTGTCACAAACAGCACCTCCAACTATGTCCTAACTCATTAATCATCTGTGTAAATGGAGGCAAAAAAGCTACAAAAAAAGATGAAAGTGATTAATCTTTAAAAAAAATCTGCTAAATTGTTTTGGATTGATGCTAAAATGAGCTCATAGAAGTCTGAAGTCAAAGTTTGGCCGATGTATGCATATTCATGAGATAGCTGAAAGTGCTAATCTGCCATTTTTCTGTGCAAAAATATTGCATTTGCAGCAATTTGTGCACTTCATAGTAGACTTTTCACTCACTCTGTCACATTTTTAACCATTTCATATTACAGTAGTCAGGCTGCTGGTCATTGCGGTTTCTCTCTGAGTAAATTTAGTCTTGTTTTTATGGTGCAACACTGCATTCTGCTCTGATTAGCCATGGAAATGTAGCGATAAATTTTCAAACAGGTTTCTTTTCTCGGCGAGATGATTGATGCTTTGGCTTGCAGGGTGTGGGTTTTGAAAGCTCACACATCTGATGCAAACAGTGTGCGTTCGTTTTTCAAACACAATCTGTTGATGAGTGTCATCAAAACAGAGACATCAGACCTTTCCCACTCAGGAGAACTTTGTACAAAAGGATCAGTCGGGTTGTGGCAGGCCTGTGTTGAGGGAAATAGTGTATTTCACCGCATGTGTGATGCCCTCATTGTGAGGAGTGATGGGAGCTTTGCTGGCTGCTCGCTCTGTCTGTGAGATATTTAGTCTGCTGTCCTGTTGTTGTTGCTCTAATAAATCCAGAGGCTGCATGTAGATGCTTTTACAATCTTTTTATTTCCTGTGATATCTTGAATTTATTCAATTCATTTTGGCCAAAGGTATGAGGACTAGTCTCTCTCTGTTTGTGTGTGTGATACAAATGCATGAAACATTAAGAGAGACATAAAACTTGTTTTTCTTTCCTGTTTTACCTCTTTGGTTTGGGTTATCTCCTTACTGTACGGGATTTTCTCTCTTTTACCTGCAGGCGAAGCAATGTAACATGCTCGAGGGCTTTTTGCAAGGGATTTGAAACATTAAATTCTCTTCTAATGTGAATTCCACTTTTCATTTCTATTCTAAAACAGTAGCAGTGATAAGAAAAGAAAAAAACATTGATTTGGGCTCTGCTTTTCATATAACTGGTGCAATTATGTGTTTTTATTTGTCAAATATTTGTTCTTAGATCGTCAAAAATCTGAGACAAATCTGCTTTTTTAGACAAAATATCAATTACAAGGTTTGTTAGAGTGTAAAAAATTATGAAAAAATAGAAACTGAATTTCAATTCCCTTTTCCTTTTAAAGTTTTATTATGCACTCAAACAAGACTGTCACTTCAGCTTTTCTTTTTCAAAAGCACAACCCAAAAAATTCCCTCAACCACTTTTTTTTTTTTTTTACTTCTGCCCCCACATTTTTGTTTGAAGTTCAAATAACTTTATCTTTTATACTACATCAAAACAACTTCATCTAAAAGACTGAATGCAGTGTAGAGCTGCTCAAGAGTCAAAGCAGTCAGATCAAAACACAATCAAAGACTTGATTTGGAAAAAACAGTAAATAAAAACAGGCTTATGATTAGAAAGAAATAATCTCTTAGACAAAGGCAAAGCCAGTACAATCCACAGATAAACAATTGTTTGCTCAACATTTTTTGTTTTTTCAACATTCAAGTTGAGATTCACTTTACACAAGGTCAGTGTTTAGATAATTAACTTAGATTTCTTTATAACAGAACAAGACTAGACACGTCTACATCTAAGCTAGCTGCTCTGTAAGGATGCACAGTTAAGCACAGCAGTGTTCTGCACTATGCTAACAGCTAACAAGTTAACTCCTTTTAGTTCAGCATACTAACATTTGATGATCAGTCCAGTAAATATCGCACTTGATTTTCCACCATACACCTACTCCTATTGATAACTTTCTTTTTCTTTGGAGGGATAGAGAGATAAGGAAAAAATATGTGGAGGTTCCCACAGGATTAAACCAGGGATGTGAAGCCATGTTGTATATTTCTAGAAACACTACGTCAGCAGGACACTCCTGAATCCGACTATTCATTGATTCATTTCATGGCATCACGCCTGTCTGTCATGAAACTGGCACAGCGGCTGCGCAGCAGGTTTAAAGCTGGACTCTGGTCGAAACGACTGACTCCCGAGTGAAATGCTTTTTCTCTGTATCTGCTGGCAGGGGAAGCAGAGTGGGCATCCAAGTAGGACTCCAAATCCAGTCAGACAAAGCTCAGCCTCTCAGTGTGAAGCATGTCCTTTAGAGAGATCCTGGCAGCACTTCTCTCACATCCAAAGCAGCTCGGCTCGCTGTGTGTTTGTCTTTCATATCTCTTCTTGTTTGGGGCAGAGTGTGAGTAAGCACCCTGCATACTTTTGGCTGACGTCTTGCATTATTTTTGTTGTGTTAGGAAGAACGATAGAGCAGATATACCATCACAAGTTGAGTTCGTAATCAAAACGAAAATTCTTTTTCCTGTCTTTCTGTCTTTTGTTTGCTTTTGATATTTGACTTTGTCCTTTTCTACCTGCTGTTTGCTTATATATTCTAGCAGCAGCCATCAGTGAAATGTTTGAAGCTTTCCAAACACCGTAGGAGGAGAGAAACATATGGTACGAGGAATATTAGATTCACAGTTAATTTTAATGTGGCATGTTTTCCAAATTCTGAATATAAAAAGTAACAGGTAAACCCAGAGGTATTGTGATGCTCAATAGCTGCTGAGCATCTTTGTCAGATTTAATAATTTTCAGTCACAGCAGAGCAGCTGATTCCATCACTATTAGTCTCAGTGGTAGCTGAGTGGTAGCTTGTTGCAGCGGCTGAGAAGTGTTGCTGTCCACCAGTGTAACAGGCCGAAGTGAAAACGTAATTAACTGGGTTTAGTTGAGCCGACACAGTTCAGGCAGTTAGGAGCAGTTTCACGCAGTCATTTCAGATTTACAGTTTACTGCAGCAGCAGTGAGTATCTCAGCAGAAGGACACCTCAAGAAAATGTCACATGCAATTAAAAGAGAATGCAGCAGCTCAGGCTCTAAATAATTCAGACAATGGAGCGTGATCTGGAAATTGGCTCCAGATACTGCAGCGCTGCACTTTCCCCTTCACATAGCAGATTTTTTTTTTTTTTTAAAGTGCTGCTGCTAGTTGTTGAAAATCTGGAGAAGTATCAGGCCAAATCATCCCCATCCCATGGCTGAGTTAACTTCTATTTAAAAGGCTACCTTTTTTCATCAAGTACACCAGTCATGCTCTTAATGTGTTCACAGAGCTGGATCCTGATTGGGTACTTCAACTACACCGCTTAAAGCTGCTGCAAGTACTAAACGATCTTAAAGGGACATTTCAACAATTCTGCTCAGGGAGATTAGTTTACTCATCACAATGTGCTACTTTGCTAATGAAAACAGATGTATGTTGTGCTATGTGTCTCTGAGTGGAGCTTTTAACAATTACTGAAAATAACCCTTGAGGTTAAAGGTATCCAGTAATGTTTTTTTTATGAAAACAAACAAAAGTTATCCTTACAATAGGTGTTGCTTACCAAAAGCATCAATTTGCTAAAAAGCATCTTCTTCTTCTACAAACTTTTTTTCAAGCTTTTTAAAAAATTCTAATCTTAAATTCTGCATTGTTTATATATGTGTACTTGCTGAAAGACTGAATAATGTATGATAGGGAAACTGTGATATAATATGAGGGTGGGGAGTATTGAAGACATGGAGGTTTACCAATCACACACAGTCTAAGAAATGACCCTGTGGAGTTGCATTATGGGAAATGTATATTCCAGTGTTTTTGGAGCTTGCAGAGTTTTTACCTTGTCACCTTAATTTATTACTTTATTGGTGTGGTAAATTAAGCCAGTGTAAAGCTCCTTTGAGTTGTAATCAGTTAGGGTTAAAAACATGCATTCAATCTAAAAAACTTAAGGCAACTTAAATTAAATGGTACTTTAAAAATAATATATGCAAATTGAAACTCCTGCTTTAAAAGGGGCCTTTTAAAAACTGTTAGTTTGCTCATCCTGGTAATTTTTTTCTTGTTAAGAGGGATAAAAGAGCAGAGCATACAAGAGAGACAGAGCCAAAACAGATATCTTAAAGGGCCCAATCCAAGGCCAGCAGTGTGGGTGTGTAGATGAGGGTAAAAACCATTGCACCATGGCTGGGTTGAACCTTTTGATTATTCTATCTTTCCTGTCGTTTCTCCAGCAGCGCACCATGTGAGAACAGGCACCTGCGAAGTGGTGGCGCTTCATCGCTGCTGCAACAAGAACAAAATTGAGGAGCGGTCACAGACTGTGAAGTGCTCCTGCTTTCCCGGGCAAGTGGCCGGCACCACCAGAGCAGCCCCGTCATGTGTAGATGGTACGATCCTGCTGAACACTTCATGGATTATCTTCTTTTCTTTTTCTTGTTTCCACAAATATTGGAAAATAGTTTTGTATATATCATCAACAAGTGATGAAGCACACACTAATTTACTTTTTTAGTCATACTTCTCCTGTCTAATTCCATGAAATATTATAAGCCGACATTACTTGCTGTATTTTAATGTGTTTGCAGCCGGTTAATACTGCCTGAATCTAGTGAACTTACAATAAGGCTCCTGAAGGGTTTTTAATCACCTATGAATGTGAAGCTGTCCACTGCAAAGTCAGTGACTGTTAAGTCAATGACCCAGAGGGTCTCTTAGCATGCTAATGTGTCAGACCCCCAACTCAGAAGTGGCTGCTTCACATTGGAAAAGAGCACAGGTTTCTGGCTAAACTGTGGACCCGTTTGTGTTTGACCTATTCCTTGACATTTTAGTATTGACATTTTCTGCAAATTAGAGCTGTGAGTCACTGGCCTCCGTTTAAAGCTCCACCAGTGATCTCAGAAAAAAATGATCAGCACTTAACCTTTTAATTAGTCTTTCTTCTACAACAGGGATTACCTTTAGCTCCACTCTGTGCGAGACTATCTCCTCTTTATATGAAGATAAATGAACCTACAGACATTTGAGGTAACTAAAATAGATTTAATTGTGTAATATAGGGAGGTAGCCAGCCACAGAAAATACCTGCACATTTAACTTTAAGACGTTTCTAAAATAGTGTCCTGAATGTGTGGTGACTTCTGACTTTAACTTTACTCTTTCTTCTGCACTGGCGTGTTCAACCTCATTATGTCCTGCAGGTTTTGTGTTTGTTAAAATAACTGTGCAATCTTAAAGTCTCAAGCATAAACAGTGTTGACTGAGTGAAGACTTTAGAGACGCCTGGGATGGACGACCCACAGCGACTACAATACACTCAAAGAATAGCTCTCCTATCATAGCGCAACCACAGGTACTGAGTGGGTCATTGTGGTTAAAAGTAGTACTTTTTCTCCTTCACTGGCTCAGTGGGTCTCTTCTTGACTGCACTTTCAGCATCAATTTGGTCTGAGTCTAAACCTCTAAACAGCTCTTCCTCCCCACCAGCCTCCTTCTATCTCTCCTCATTTTGCTTTCTTAAAATAATGCGCTAAATTAAGCAGTCACCCTGCTTAAACCCCCTACAGAATTGAGTTGTTAGCTCTTTACTGTCATTAACATGTAAAACATTTCTGAACAACAAAAATACAAGGCCAAGGTCAGAACAAAGTTTTTACAGCTAAAATAAAAAAGTGAAATCGATAAAAGTATGAACCTACTTTTTGCTCCCAGATGTTCTCATTCTGAGCTGCCTTTGTCTCTTTAAAGTATCATTAGCTGTTAAGTGAAATGTATCCAATGCACTTTATGTATGTTTGGTTATCAATACTCCCATTTCATTTCATGAGAAACCTTTGTGGCTTTTTAATAGCTGCTGTTACACAACCACCATCTGCTTGCAGTTGACCTGCTGCATGTTTTACACCACAGTGCTGCTATAACCATGGCTGTATGGTACAGATTGATTCCCTCATGTCATAAAGTATCCATTCAGTGCAATTTAGTCTAGTGAGGCTCCAGTGCGATGTGTGCTTATAATAACCGTCCTCTTCATTAAGAAGAACACTAACGCTGGTGAGGGGGGACGTGGAACGTAGATAATGACCTCTGTAATATGCCAAATTTAAATGATGTCTTGTACAATAGAGTAGCTAAAGCTTAATGTTCTTTTTTATGGAGGCAACAGAGCAGGTGTTCTCACTGCAGCTGACAGATTTACCCTCACAGGACTTGAGTCGCATATTTTTCTACTTCCTATTCTGAGCACATGGATATTTATCAGGGCTCAACATTAGGGATTGTCCCATTGTCTGGGGCTAGTAAAATGCCAAGCCAGACTAGTAAAATTAGCAAATCACTTATAAAGCGAGAGTAAAGATCTAAACTTAATTTTAATTTTAATTTTTTGGAGCTAATAATGTAAGCAGCTAACGAGTGAGCTGTCTTGCTTCCTGAGAGTTGCACGTGTGAAAGAAAAAGAAGGATTTTCAAAAGAAAATTGCAGCAGGTAGAGCTGTTTATTAACTGAAGCACAAGACAACATTTCAGCTCATTGGTTGTGGTATTGGATGGTGTAGGATGACTTTATGATGCACATTTTTTTTGCAAGTTTAAGAGCAAGGTGGGTATAAAAGTTGTTTTCAAAAGGCATGTCAAGTTTCTGTGAAATGCTTCTGAACTCTCGCTAAAAGAAACGACAGCGACTTGCTCACAAGACTGCTGACAAACTCTCCTCCAGAGTCTTGTTGGTGCTTGTCCTTGCTCTAATGCAGTTACTTAATTAAAAGATTACATACAGCATTTAACTTTAGACCTTCTTGTTACTGGACCATTGCTAAAAAATTTAACTTTTTGTTCGTGTAAATTGATTTTGGACAAGTAGATTGCTGAGCCACTTGCCAGTCGAGGTGAGTAAATAGAAAAACCAAAAAATTTTAAACACTGATCCCATTTGTGATGAGGCTCTTGTGTGTTGAAACCCTCAAAATAGATTTAGTGAGTGTTGCCTGCCACAAAGCAAATCTTACATCACTCATCTGAGACAGCTGCCAAAATGTGACTTGACGAGTAACAAATGTGATAGATTTGATGATGATTGATCATTTGACGCCCATTACATCATAGAAATGAGCTTGAAACATAAAAACAAATTCCATTCTAAAATTTAAAAAAAACATTATAAATTCAATTTGTGCTAAAGTTCAGAATTGCAAATGAAACAGAATTTATTTTTTGCACTTTATTACAATTTAGTGAATCTTTGCAGTGAAAAAGCCAACAGTCTTTCAACAGTCAGACAGAGGAAGGCATATCGGGTCAGAAGGGCAGCCAGGAGCATGCTGGGGATTTTCTTTGACATTTGAAGGGTTGTGCACAGTAAATCCATGTTTTAGGGTCAGACTGTCAATGCTCGACAGAACAGGTTTAGCTCAGGTGCTGAGGGGCACAAAAGAGATAGTTCTGGGTGTTGGAGTGTACAGTTTTAGCAATTAGGATCATAAAGAGTATCTTTGCAGATGCACGTGGGTCATGGAATAAGATTTGTTACTTATTGATTTGACATCATCGATTTGGTTTTTATTTTCTGACTACACTTGTTTAACATTTGTTTAAAAATTAAGTTTTAAAATACCATTTAAGGAGTTTCTTTATTGTAATATCATTTTAATCATGTAAAAAGCAGATGTCAGTCAATGCTGAAGGAATGAAGACTTACAGACAATGTATATATTTCTGACTGTTTGCACTTTGACCTGAACGTCTGTTTACCAGCCTCGATAGTGGAGCAGAAGTGGTGGTGTCAGATGCATCCGTGCCTTGATGGGGAGGAGTGCAAAGTTCTTCCTGATCTGAAAGGTTGGAGCTGTGCTACAGGGAACAAGATCAAAACTACTAAGGTTAGTTTGTCTTATGATACCATAATCAAACCTGTTGAATCTGACCTTGCACACTTTCAACTCTTCAAGGTTAAAGCTCTCTGGCTCCTGTTACAGTTGTCTGGTCGGCCCTTACTTAACAACAGCTAATGTTTGCAGTCGGTGCTTGAACCCCTCAGGGGCTTGCAATCAATGGCCTGCCATGTCTCCTTAGCACTTTAAAGCCACTTTGAGCACCCAAACTGTCCAATTACTCACTTCAATTACCTGCTTTTAACGTCGTAACATGACGCCAGCATCCTTCACTGTGTTATGACAACCCGTAGACTTCAGTTCTGTCTCTCCATGTACTTAATTATTTAAAATGCCCACACCACACCTGCCTGGAGCCGAGAGCCTGGAGCCTGGGGCTATTGATTTAGGGACCTGTCGGGACCTCAAAATGGGATATTTATATATATAATTTATTTTTCTTTGAGTGGTGCTGGGCTCTGAGACAAACCTGAACGTATGGAGATGTCTGAAAGATGCTTATAAGATCTTGATAAGACCTTAAAGTTTGAAAGTTAAAGATGTGTTTTCTTTGTTGTCTTCTTTAACATGGATGGTGGGAAAGATTTCTGCAGACAGAGACCAGCTTTGGTAACGTCTGATTCCTCACAGTGGAGTCCAGGTAAATAAATCTTGTCTTATTATTATTTGAAGGTTAAACTCTGACTTAACTTAGTGTAGTCTTTAGATCCTAGAATTTACTATATAGAGTCACATCACATTATCATTACAACAGACGAGGCAAATAGTATTATTACCACATCTCCCTTCAGTGTAACCCCACCAGAGACAGAGAGAAGAGTGAGAAGACGTGCACGATCTAAAAAGACAACAACAACCTGTTCAAAGCATCGGTATTACCCTGTGGATTTATCTCGCACACCTTTGAACTCAGCTAGAGAGACAAGTTTCTTAAGTTTCAAATCTTTCTGCAGGCTGCTCGAGGCAGCGGGGGGTCAGGCTTTCTTATTCCCCTCTGCTGCTTTTGGGAAAACAGCACAACACAAACCAGGAATCCCATGCTGCATTGTCCTCTATCACTCTGTATCATAAATGCATTCATAAAAACTGGAAGCACCTTGAGAATTCAGAGCGTAAACTGCATGCTACAAAGCCAGGGACACAGCAGGAAGCACAGTCTTTCAGTTTGCAGTAAATCTCTGTGTGATGAACAGTGTCTGACGTATAAAGATGTTGAACTGAAACATTCAGATTTTTACATTTGTGGCCCTCAAATGTCAAATAATAGGCAACATTCTGAATAATGCCTTTTAGAATTGTAAACACAGAAATTTTGGAGGGTGACGTCAACACAGTCTGTGATGCTTTATACCAGAGCGATGAGGGAGGACAAACATCCCACAATGGTGTGCAGCCTTCACTGCTGTTTACAATAATGTTTGTGTTTCTCCTTTGCTTTTCGATTTGTCAGTCGCTGTTTTTCTGTACATAACAGATTTTTCAGTTTAATTTGGACATACAAAAATGTTTTGGTTTGAGGAAAACTGGATGATTTCCTCTCATGGGGGTTTGTGTCCTGCTCTTATATTGAACACACAGACTTTGAAGGCACAGGTTGTAGAATTTTCAGTGATAATTATTTCTTTTAAATGATTTTCATGCATTACATTTTGTTTGCAGGAACAGTAAGACAACCTGGTGGAGTCCTAACACTCAGTAATCATCTGCATCTACCACTGGCAGATTTTTCGGGCTAACAGGGCCAGGCCTCTATCTAAATAAATAGGGAAAGAGCCATAACTTCTGGCACAAAATCAGATTCAAAATGCCTTTTTCTCACAGCTTAAACCGCTACTATGCATGTGCAAGGTTCCACAACACAGACTTCTTTTGTAGCTTAATCCAGAGTGAACACAATAGTCTGACACACACCCTGGTTCTGCCAGTATAAAGCAGACAAATGGCTTTTGGTTTGGGGGGGGGGTCACACAACTGTTATAGCTGGTGCAAAGTTTTCTATTCAAAACGCTCTCAGTGATTTGTTTCCTCTCATAAAATCTCTGGTCTGTATCAACATCCAGTAAGCTCTAATAGCTTCTCTTGCCCCTATATTAAATCTTCCGTCAGTTGGTTAAGAGGAAAATTCACTGTCAAGGCACACCATTGTAAGGTGAAGGTACATTTTTTTTGCATCATTGGAAAAAATGACTTTTCAGTGGGATGTATTTAAAGTGGTCCTAATGAGTAAAAGGAATGAAAACAGATTCTTGCCTTTTTACTTGAAATCTATTTTCAGGCTTCAGAAAATATAGCCTGTGACTAGAGACTTTGGCCAGTCAAAGGTCATTTTGGGTCATCTCAGGAATAGAGGATTCTTATTGGCTGTCCTACAAACGCAGGTGTCCTAATCCTGAATATTCAGATCTCTACATTTCATTTTAGCACTGTGCCAGCTCTCAAGAAGGTGAAGGTTAAATTCAACCTGATTCAAATGCAGAAAATCTGGCAGATAAATTTTTCAA
>JAPZDZ010000015.1:5126409-5140402 GCA_029783805.1 Acanthurus tennentii
TCACAAGGACCCTAGCGAACCCTTGTCCACTGATAGGTCAAGAAATTTTAAGGTTAGCTTTTGTGTTTCTGCCAGGCAATGAAAAGACCTGTTGCACAAAACATGAGCAGCACATATTTTAGTTTATTCTGAAAAAAAAAACAGTGTCTATGTCAAGATTAATCATTGTTAACATAGAAAACATGCAGACTGTGAATTTATTTCTTAATTAGGCCTACACATTTCATTGTCACTTCTTAATGAGCCAATCCAGCTTCCAGAGGCTGACGAGTCAACACGACATGCTAAGTGTTTAAATATACAGGTGAGAGAACTGTGAAATGAGTTCGACAGTTTGACAACACATTCATTTCAGATTATCTATATACTTCACATAACAGATGAGCCCTGTTCCTCATCAGAACTAACACATTGTAATTTTTTTGTAGTTACCCATACTAGTTGAACTGTTTGTTTGATGGTTTCTTTGAAATGCTACTCAGCCTTTATTCTGGGGAATTTTAACTAACCACTCTTCAAAAATCAGACAGCAGAAACTGAGATCTGCCATGTCATGTGGAATTCAATCATGTGTGAACCAAACAGCAAAGAAAAGAGAGTCAGTCCTCCAGCTTTTTTTCAGGGTTCATTTTTCCTCAGAAAATTCAGAAAAATGAATGTGGCCTTTTGTCAACCAATAAGAATGCAGGCTCCTCCTCTGACATGGCCAGTGCCTTGGTGATGCTTTCTTGGCTTAATCATTAGGGTAAAAATGAACCACACACTCCATCAAAGCTGCACCTTTTCCTTCAAAAACATTTTCTAAGACCAACTAGAAAGTTTTACTTGTTTTTTTTTTCTTTCACGGGAGAGAAACAGTTTGTGTGACCAAAATTCCAAGAGGCCAACTAAAAACATCTTACTTGAAAAGACGGAATAAAAACCAACTACACAAGGATGAGATTTCAGGATGAAAAAAAAAACGTGAGTACAAGCTCGGCTGTTCAGGAAATCAAAGCGGCTCTCATTCCTTCTCATTAACTTCTCGGGTTCCTGTGACAGATCTACCTGTACATCACAGAGATCGCAGCAGGATGAGAACGAGTGAGACGCCAATTTGCCTTGACATGTTAAGTTGTGACTTGATAAGATTACAAAACTCTGCACCGTTAATGGACGAACCGAGCGTTTGTCTTTCTGCACTGAAGCTGGACCAGATTTAGTTACCAACAGGAGCCGGTGACCTTGCAAATGTCTATCATCCACTGATTTGTTGACAAGATTATTGGCTGATTTCAGTCAAACATCACTTGAGAGTTTATTGTGTATCACGTCATCCTAGTTTCCATCTGTTTATTTTCTTTTTGTCTTCAGTCTCAAGAATCTACTGTCCTTCAAGAAACAATTTTACTCATTTAGATAAGAGCATGTTTTTCCTTGAAACAAGCTAATTTGATTGCCAGTGTGGTATATTTTCAGTTGATGAAATCTATTTAAAAAAAGAGTTAGGATGGCCAGCTACCAAAGTCTTTAAGTACCGTGAATAATAATAATAATAATAAAAAACACTCCTCTCAAGGAATTCCTTTTCAGCATAAGTTCCTGTTACAAGCCAAAATACTCTTAAGCTACTTTTATTTTTAAATCACAATAAACACAAGCTCAACCTCAGCTTATTTGGCATGAGTTGGTCTTGACTATTGCCTTCAAGTTGCATGAACCAGTGAGCCAATAACCCCACTTAACATCTGAAAGGTAGGGGAATTTTTTTGGGGGGGTTCTTTCACCAACTTTTACTTTTTTAGATGTTGGTCAGTGAAATTGGTCCCCAGAGAATGAATCCCACTAATTTAATGGTTCCCTGACTGTTCATCTGGCACCCTCATCAGGTGGATATTTAAATTTGACAAATAGTTTTTGTTTTCCCTTCAGTACCAACTAACAAAAATTTGTCATGCCAACACTCTAAACTGAGATGGCAAACTAAATCAATATGCTACTAAATGTCAGCATTACCACTGTGAGCATGCAAGCACGCTCATGTTATTGAGCAAAAATCTCCACTGCAATAATACAGCCTTACAGATGTTGAAACCAGATGTCTGTGTGTTTTGTGTAGATTATTTCTAGAAACGTGTTAAAGTGTCAAACTCTTATATTTAATTTGGCAAAACCCAAAATAAGTAAAAACAGCTTATTGAGACAAGTGTTGAAAAAGGCTGAAATAAATCAAAACCACATATTAAGGACTAAAAAAAATCTGACCTTTACTCCGAACTAGTCAGAATACAAATATAAGATTCTTTTATCTTATTTACTTTTTACAGTGTAAAAGTTTTGACCTTAAAAGTAGCTGTCACGTAGTTGCAAGAAACCAAGGACCCAAGCGCAGACAATGTCAAGGGCTTCAACAAAGTGAGCTTTATTTTGAAAACAGCTGATAAGACTGAATGAAAGACGGACAAAACAACTAGAATACTACCAACCAAAATACAGGGAGTTCAAGACCACGAGGCAAAGCAGGACATGACAAGGTTTCATGGGACGTGGCAGGACACAGAGCACCAAGAACAACAGACGATCTGACAAAGACCGAGCGGAAACACAGGACTATATACACACTAGGACAATGAGACACAGGTGGGGCAATCAACACAGGTGAAGCACATAAGGGCAGGGCAGGTAATCACAAAAGGAGGGAAACTTGACAGGACATGGGCAACACGATAGAACATGACTTACCAAAATAAAACAGGAAATAACAAAACAAAGACACACACAAAAGTAAACTTGACACATAACTCAAAAACCAACTGAACTAAGACCACCCAACCCACATATCATGACAGTAGGGCTTTTGTTCTTTTGTTTCATAGCTTAAACATCTATTTAACTCTCTGTATTAACATTTTAAATAATAAAAAAATCAAGTAAAAAGAACTTGATTCCACTGACTTCAATAGCACTTAAAAAAAACAATTGCTATTTTTGAAAACTTAAAGCACATACACACAAAACCTGTTCTTGTCACTTTTGTTTCAAATGCACTGATCACATTAAAAGCAGACAAGGTGACATCACAAAGAAATAATAACGATATTCCTCTGACTGGGAAATATTTCTTTTTCTTCCTTGGATTAAAAAATTATATTAACATATGTTTGTCCTTCTATAATTGCTGGTCAGACCGACTGTATCCACCTGACTGATATATGCATTTAGTATGCTCTAACCAGCTGTCCCTTTACATGGGGCGCTCAGCCAGCCTGTGATGGTGCTGCCCTCAGCTCCCTGTTCCAGTTGTGAGGAAATCTGTCGCCTGAAGCTCGTCAAGGGCATTACTGCTGCCTGCAGCACAGCTCCACATTTCTCTTAATACCTTACTTGTTTCACACTTGTCGCAAAAGCAAACTTTACCAGAAACATAAATGCAGCTTGGCTTTGTAAATAAAAGGAGAAGAAGAGGCAGAGCTGCCACTCTGCTTGAAACTCAATTTCTAGCCTTCAAATTGTATGAAAAAAATAAAAAAAACAGAGTGCAGGGATGAAATATTTCCCATGATGAGGTCAAATTTTATTACAAAAGCTCTGAAGTAAACAAATTACAATGATTACATGAATTACACGTCACCTTGTTTATCTGATGCTTTGCAGGTGCTTCAGAAAAATCTATTTTCATGGTTTAAATTAAATCCCTTAATTAAGATAGGCTGTCTCCGTGTTTCAGCACCAGCTCGAATGCGCTGATTGATTTCTGATTTAGTGATCACAAGAGGAAAACAGCAGCAAATTAACTAACATTGCATGGAAAGTGTAGACCTCAGCAGACAAAGTAAAATGAGAGATGAAGTTCAGCCAAGCATGTTTTTTATTCAAACCCACAGTTAAAACATGGCATGTGGTGCTTTTACTGTACCATAATATTTCATGAACACCACACACACTGCCACAACTCAAAACCTTTGAACAAAGCTTTTGTGAATGACAAAGAAGTCTAAACTACATAATTTTGAAACTCTGATTTTTTATTTCTCCAATACTCTAAAAACTTTCATCTATAACTGGTTGCCAAGATCAGGGTTCCCGAAGTTTTAAGCTTGAGACCCAAAGGAGAATTTTGTTGTCTATGTTACTGATTTGTCCAAAGTCAGTATAATGTTGAAAAGATGTACTTTGCTGTCTATTCCATGAGTTACAAGCTGTGAGTCGATGGGCTGTTGGCATGACAGTTGAAACAAGATAACTCATGGCGGAGAAGAAGGTTAAGAGCTAGCCCCTTGAAACAAATGATCATCTGTTATTTGAAAGTATTTTAGATTAAGAGCAAGTGATTTTAAACAAGAACACATTATATCCAAAGAGTTCTTAAGATTTTAGACTGAAAATCAACACAACTAACTTGTAAAAAAGCAAAAAAACATACAATGAATATATGAAGGAGGCTCTGTTGGCTTAATTTTAGCAAAAAGTTTTGGTTTACTATTAATTATAGTTTGTTTTTTAGAGATACACCATGAATAAGGACCAGTCTTTAGATAGTACATTAGCAGATACATAGTATGACATGGAAGTGAAAGCAGCTCTGGTTATTTAAATGTAAAAGGGTAATAAATGGATGGATTGCCATGAAATTTGGAGCAGACATCCATGTTCCCAACTTGACTGTGATTCCTTAACTTCTTATGTAGCACTATCACCATGTCAGAATTTTAATTCGTTCAACATATGAAAGATTTAAGTATTTCTCATCAGCCTCAGTTGTGCTTAAGTGATTATAAGCAAATGCTACAAAACTAAAATAAGCAATGCAGAAAAGATTACCTCCTTAACGTTAGCAAATTGACGTTTTTTAATGAGCATGTCAGCATGGTGATGTTAGCATAAAGCACGTGGTCAGCTGAGGCAAAATATGGTCTTTCAGCTGCTAGCATGTTTGTCTTAGTCTTGTTACATCGTTCCCGTAATTGTTAATCAAAAAAGCACCAAGTATCCATGCATTTGTTAGACCATGCAATCAGGGTAACAATATGCCACCATTCCTCAGACAGATCCAGTTGTATTGCCTCCACTCACATGAAAAAACATGAAAAGAATAAATTTAATCTGATTTGTTTTGGGGGATAAAGTAATCCATCAGATCAGACTTACAGTGTGGACGCCTGTTAAGTTTGTCCAGACACAAATCTTGCCTGAACAACACAAGCATAACATTAGCATGAATCAACTCTGATGATTTATTGCACAGCTGCACAACAACAGTTGTGTATTGGAAACAAAGCATTTGCCCCTAAATTATTCATGAGATATAATAAGAGGGTAGTTGCTTTACAGAGTGTTTGTCGATGAAGACAGGACTTGGGGAAGATAGACCTCTGAAAGGAAGAGGAAACTATGTGCAAAGTGAACATTTTCTGTGAGCTGGAAATAGTTTAAGAGTGAAGAAAGTACGTTTCCATGTTGCACAAAGAGCTAAAACCTTTCAGAATAGGAAAAAAACATTTTCTGAGGAATAGTGAGACCTCTGCATTGGCTTGCTTCAGGGAACCTGTTTGTAGTGTAATGCTATTCTGGCCTGTGGACACATCGAGTTCTGCCACAACAAAAAAGGAGGCTCATCTGAAAGGAGGAGAGAGACGGCATTCAAACAGCATAAATTAAATGTCTTCTTTTGCTGCTTTCACCTTCTGTGTTGCCTGTCCTTTGAGTTTGTTGCACGTCCGCGGGCTACTGTGCTAACAAGGCTCCCTGCTATGGTCTCTGGTCACAGTAACAATGGCAGCACATGGTGACTCCCTGCCTAAGTTTGAGTCGTACTTTTGTGGAGATGAGCGACAGATAGTTCAGATAGTTTGGAAGACTCTGAAAAGAAATGCAGCCACAAACTTGGCTGTTTGGAGAGTTTTTATCAGGATTAAAATGGCTCAATATCACAGTGACTCACAGGAATACCAAAAAAGCATTTCAGTCTGGACCAAATATCAACGGCTTATTATGCCAGATAAAGCAACTTAACAGAAAACATGATGCTCTGTTTGGGTTAGTCACTACCAAATGTACTAAAATTCTCAGATATTACATTAATTTCTCTTTGGGCCAGACAGTGCCATTTTCAATGCTGAACATTGAACATAAACAGTAAAATCCACTTATCGGATTTACAGAGACAGGAGAGACAAATAGAATGCCCTTTTTTTGTGTTGTTGGCTTGTCTACCATTTGGAAGGATGTAACACACAACCATCAATTTAGGATATGAATTAATCCAAACTGAAATAACTTTAGCAAAGAAAAAAACTAAGCTAACTTATCAACCTTCTGCATTTTTTAATTCTCTCAACACTATCTAGTTTTGTCAAACTCATATAGCTTAGTGCCATTTCAGTAAAATGATAAAACTCCTCATCTTTATTTTTGAGAAAAGAAACAAAAAATCGAAATCTAAAAGCTTACAGAAACAATATTGATCAGCCAGAAAGAAACATGCCAGTAGATTAGCTTGAACTGATACTGCTATCTCTATTATACCAATCAGTGTTTAAAAATTTTCATCTTATTGTCTGTATTATCTGTACATAAATATGTTCTCACATTGGAATGTGGTCTTTGTACTTGAATAAATGTTTTAACTTTTCATGATATTAAAGCTAACTTTTCTATGTGTTTCTTAGCTGTTGTCTTGATGAATAAGTATTACCTAACCATTGATTAGGGCTGAGATAAGCATTAACTATGCTTAAACTGTATGTACCCTCAGTGACTATGATGGCCTTGCATCCCCAGCTTACAATAAGATTCACTCTTGTGCAACAGACTGCAGGTGAAGTATTTAAAAAAAAAATAAAGTTGAAAGTTTTCCCACCTGCACTGAGCAGAGAGTTTGTAAGGGGTCATTTTACTTTCAGGCAAGCTAATGGGTGAAGAGTGCATCAGGTCTATAAAATGGCTTCGAGGTTGGAGGGAAGAGGTGATCCTCTTCCAAGGCAGTAAACTTGAGAGGAAGTCATTGATGCTGCCTGACCTCATGAAGCAGCTCCACACTCGCTCCACTGTCAGAACCCACGTTTCTACAGAAGCTGGAGCACTCTGTGCAGCAGCGGGGAAAGTGCTCTATCTGTGAGTTAATTTGGGGAACACGCTGGAAATGATTCATTTTTATGCCCTATTGTTCTTTATATAATGAGCAGAGAGGTGTTCATTACAGGGAAATGGCTCCTACTTCTGCCAATTAGGGGTAGATGATTAGCAAAGAGATATGCTGAAATTGCAAATCCAATTCTCTTTGAGACAAGTGGTGTTTGATAGTACTCCTCACTTTGAGTCCTGTGCCAAAATTTGTCCTTAATGTCATTCACCACGGCACTGGCTAAAAGCTGGAGTTGGTCCTTGGACGCCGTACAGTGGCTGCACACTCAAGGGTGGGTTAAATACAACAAGGTTCCCTAGGATGTACTGAGTTTGATTGTACGTTACTTTTGTTTATCATCATGCAGAGACAAGAATTCAAGTTTTGTTGGAAGATTTTTTATTTTTTCTCAGGCGCTAACCAGCTAACCAAGTTTTTATCAATCTAACCTTGATTATACCAAAAATCTACATTTTCCTCATCCATTTCCATATGGTAGTTGCAATGCAATGCAGTGAAAAGTAGAGATTTTTAAAAAGTGAGCATGAAATGTGATAAATACTGCCTTTGTGTAAGTGCTGGCAATAAGGTTGCCTTACACTGATAATCCCATTCCAGCTGTTACAAGACCTGAAAAGGTTGCAAAATGATTGAAAAGGCAATTTCAAGTAAACAAAAGAAATCTAATAAGCTTTACTTTGATGTTTTTTTCAGTTAAATATAAAAGAATATTATATATAAAACCTCAAAATCACATCATAGCTAAAGGTTTCTATTATGCACCAGGTGTTGACGAAGGTCAGTATGAATTTTCTGCTGAACTTTCATTTCTGTGTACCTCGAAGGCCATAAAAACCTTGTTCTCAGTCAGATCCTTACAATAGTTGTTATAATCAGGAAAAAAACAACCACTTTAAGCCTGTGTTTTGGTAACTTTTATGTCTCTAAATGTTTGAGCAATATTAAGATCAAAATTTGAAAAATATTATACATTTGCTTCCATTTCCAGGTTACTGTCAATCAAATCAAATCAAAGTGGGGGTGTTGAGGATAACCCTGATATTACGAAGATTAAATATTTATATCTTGTTACTAGAACACCTAATAGTATCTTGTAAGTAATGCATTGCCCCTTAAACGATGTCGTCGATCTTTCTGTTCTTAGTTTGTCCAAGTAGGTACAGTAGTAATTCACATTTACGCTGGTTGCCACAATGCCAGTGAATGTAAAAATTAAGTGGAATTTTTCTTTTTCTTAGCTTTTGTACTGTTATGTTTAAAGACTGTCTCTCCACCTTCCTACACTCATATTTTGTGTGTAGTTTATTTGCCAAAAAGGAGACAAAACCAACAATAAACAAAGATAATGAGGAATTTGACTGATAGAATTATTTTTTTCAAATTTCTCTAGCTATCACAGTAATATTGTAATCATGAATTCTTTAGGCTATAATAATCTGCAGTGAAAATCCGATATCCTGACAGTTCAAAATCAGACCCCACCAACAAAGTCCTGATGAGTTTTAACACCATAACACCTACTGGTTCTAAGGTTATAGAGAAAAACTTGGGATTTGAAACCAGGACATGCATTCAGGGCATGCACTACCTCCTGCACTTGACTCTGGCAAAAACACCGTAAACGTGTGCTGATACCTTAAAAACAAGAGAATCCCACAACATCAGGCATGTGATGAATTACAACCTCGGAAATCTGTTAGTATCTTCTGCAGTTTCACTTCACAGAGTGAGCAAGAGAGAATGTGTTTGTTCATCTACAGTCTGACACGATGCCCAGACGGGTGACCTTTTTACCTCACGTCATGGCATGAAAGATGCAACCTGCTGCTGCATGAATTCTGGGTAACCTTGCCCTGTAGGCAGGACATGCCTAAGTATAGCTGCCTGCAGTGTGATAGGTCAGATGGCGGCGTGCTCGTCAGAAAAAAACTGACTGTGATTAAAGAATCCTGCATCGTTTCAAGCTCAAACCTGTGTTTGCATTTCAGGGAGACACATGGGAACGGTCAGTAAAAAAAACATCCTGAATGCGTGCAAAGAGTGTACGGTCAGGAATCACTATGTAATGATGTGATCTGACGTTAAGTGAGGCCGGCTGGGTTTTTAGCAAGCTGAGAGGTGGGAAGGAGTGATATGGAAAGGGCTGGAGACGTGCTGGCACTTGAGCCTGAAGTGAACTCTTCTTGCGCATTCAAACTTCCCGCAGTGCCTCTCCTGCAGGGTGGACGAGTATAATTACATGATGGACAGATCAGAATTCAGCTCAGACCTGTGCATGCTTCAGTTTTCAATATTTGTACATCTACACCCAATTAATATCTTGGATAATTACGTTTACTCACATGCATAGGACACAGTCTGACTGAGTAATATAATATAGCAGACACAGACATCTCAAGGTGCCTCTGCAGGGCTGCTGGCGAGAAACAGATAGAGACGAGCGTCAGGCGCGTCAGGAAAACTGCTGCGACTTGCAGCGTATCAGTTTGGATGTCAGCTGCTTGATTGTAATTAAATACCAAACTGGTGCCCTACTTTCCCCCCCAACTTTGGCAGCCAAGCACATAATTTCAGCACAGCCAGGTAAAAGGACATTGTTAATGACACGCGCCTGAGAAACGAGGACAAGTCTGTGCCATCCATTGTTTTTGTTGTAGGTTGATACCTGCCCACTCTTCTGTGTGTGTGTGTGTGTGTGTGTGTGTGTGGGTGGGTGGGGGGTAAACTGTGACCTATCTCCCAGATTTTTTGTATTGCAAAATGATCTAAATTAACTTCAGGGATGGGATTTTGTTTAAAAGTGCTGAAAATACTTGAGTAACTCAAACTAGACTATAGGGACTCTGCAGATTCTTGTTTTGCTTTATTTTATTTTTGTCTTTATTGTATATCACCTCCAACACAATTAGTCTCTTTCCTCTCGCCTCGTTGTCTTTAAGATGAGAAATTAGAATTAATTACATTGCCAGGCCAAAGTTAAATACTCAGTATTATGTCCCTCTTGCAGAGTTGGTGATGAATGAGTTTTCACTGCCAAATCTGCAGAAATTGTTGTGTTTTCTGATGCTCTGCTGTCAGCAGAAACTGAAGCTTTATGCTTAATGGAGTGTCTGTGGTGTCCTTGTTGTTTCTGCTCTTATTTGTTATGCTGTTTGCTCTCTACATTTCTCACTGTGTGACCCGCCAACGTCTGCCTGTCCCACTTTACTGTCTCCTTCAATATTATGATTGTTTTATAATATTGTCAGAGAGTTGTCCCATCTCCCTGCTCCCTTCCTGTTATAGAAAGAGGGTATTTTAAACATGCTGCTTTCTTTTCTGTGTATTTAGATGCAAGATGACAAGTTAAAGGCAGTGAAGTAGTGTTAGATAGTTAGTGTTCCTAAAATGGCAGACCATGGCTACATTAATTTGTTAGCTAATTTTGTCATCAGTTTTTACATTTCTTGACTGAAGGGGGAAACGCCTGTGCTCTTCTCTGGAATCTTACATTTATATGTACCTGAACGAGCAAAATCTGTTATGTCGCACATTCAAACGCCAATTCCAAAAGCCAAAAAAACAAAAACATTCAGCACAGAGAGAACTTGACTACATGGTGTGACAGTTTGCATTAGCACAGTCACTAATGCTGAGTCAGCTACTGCTAGTTACAAGTTAGATACCAATTGTTACCTGGTGATTTTTTGATGCACCACAGACTCCTACATCTGATAAAAAGGTTATGAATAACTTTCACAGCTCATATCACTGTCATTTTCAGCCAAAGCAAAAAAAAAAAAAAAAAAAAAAAAAGAGCCAAAACAAGAGTGTATTTTTAACGTACATTCGTCAGGTCTGTGCCAATAAGACGCAGGAAGGATGGACCCAACAGAGGCAAGCTGATAAAGTAGTTTTAAATTATACATTTATCCTACAACAAGACTTACAGACAGGTAAGTAGATCACATGGCAGGCAAACATGCAAGAAGAGGGAGTTCAAACAACTGAAGGAGAGAAAACACCTGAACTAATTAAACAATCAAACACAGATGCCACAAAAAAATTGGCAAGAAAAGCAACAAAGACAGAAACTAACAACAAAAGCATGGCCAGGAAGAACCTACCAAAATAAAACAGGGAACATCCAAGCTTGAGAACCCAAACAGTGACAAGAAAGCCAGAAACATGAATCTGAATGAATAATATGATTAGAAATCAAAGTTGTGTTTACAGTTCACTGCCCCCAAGTGGCCAAAAAAATCTATAACTACATATTTAAATGCAGTAAAATGATCAAACCATTAACATACTTTTAATGATCAGTGTTTGATTTAATAATATTTTGAATGCAGAATCCATATAACCAAGGTGACTCTAGCCATCCATGGTGCCTATTATAACATAGGATGTTTGCCTTAGAAACTTCTATAAAATGAAAAACACTGAAGTAAAGTATAAATACGTCAAAGCTGCACTTTACACTAAATGTGATTAGCTGCCTCTCACCACTGGCTAAATTGATTTAAGCTGGGTACAAAACAGGTCTTTTTTTTTTTTTTTTTGCTCCCAAAGAGAAAAACATTTCATCTGACAACAAAGAAATGAAAGAATCTTTGCTTGTTTCTATGTAATTACCAGAGATCAGATTCAGTTGTAACCTTCATTTCTCAGAACGCAAAAAAACCCAATAACTTTAAGAGAAGCATGTTGGACTCTGATGTACAGTCTAGTTATTAAAGTTCGTAATTTCCTTGTGAAGCAGAAAAATACACGCAAACACAAACTGAGGGCCATTCAAGGACACATTTCGAAGAAAAAGCAATTTTTCTGGAGACAAAATATTTGATGTTTCAGTCAAAGCTGATAGTAAATTAAATGCAGAGATTGTTTACAGATGTAAAATTTCATAATGACATTATAAACAACCGCCTCTTTTCTGCAATGACAAACCCATTCAGCTTGATGAATAATTGGAAAACCTGCTCCAGTGACACCAAGGCTGACGATGATTGATTTGAAAGAGTTTATTTGCTTGTTTTTCCAGCTTTTACACCCCAGGCTTACTTCATAGTCAGGCTGACAGTTGAGCAGCACAAAACCTGCCCATAAACTAGAAAATTCACCCTCAGCGCTGACAGGACTCCACAAATTTGGCCTCCTACTCACTGTCAATGAAGCCAGAGAAAATCTGCGTGTGATGACAGCACATTTTTGGAGTCTCTCCATCTAAACCGAACCATCCAAAATCAAACGAGAAGCCTCCTTCAGGGTGGACTGACGCCTTGAAAACCACTGCTGCTTGCTGCAACAGAGACATCTCAGCCCCGAGTTTACTATAATTTTCTTTGCCTAAATGATAGAGATTAAAGTTAAACACAAAAGACGCCAAGCTGTCCTCTTTTGTCTCACACAAAAGCTAAATCACCTCAGTAAAACTTGCTCTCTCTCTTCCTTTGAAGCCAGCCTCTATAAATAACTTCCCAGTGGTATTACATGGTGGGACTGCAGAGAAAAACCGGGCTAAGAGTGCCCTCTATGTGCAGGCTGCAGCTTTGTGCCTGCAAATGTGGCATATAGTCATGCAAAAGGAACTTAAGACATACACTGGCTGCACATGGCTAACAGATATCGAGCTGTGGCTGCTTTTCCACAGGATAAGTTGGCTCAAATATGTTGATAGGTAAAACATTTTCCCTTTTACCTGCCTCTTAAGCTGCTGAGACACTGCTTTTTTTCCATATGGGCTCAATAGTAAGAGCGTCTCAGGTGAAAGTCAGAGGGAGAGCTTCACGTTGCCGCTGCCCTTTCTAAGTGCAGTGTCATCAGAAGTTAAGTGGGAAGGCAAGCCAGATCAAAGCAGCCGAGCAGATCTTCACTGTCTGACTTCATCTCTGCTCAAGCCAGAGAAACCCTGTCACAACCTCCAATGCTCAAAAAAAAAAGAAAAAAAAAAGATTTTTTTCCCCTTCTGGACTCATTATTCCCTCCAGTGCCGGATGATGCTACATGCAGAAGTCACGCTTGTGTAACCCAAATCAAAGCACTCCGTTTGAAGACTTGTTTGGTTAATAAGTCTATTACAGAGCTATAAAAACTGCAATTAGACGGAAAATCTGGAGTCACTGTCAAAATCTCTGCTGATTTTCTGCAGCTAGATTATGCAAAAGCAGGGTTTGTCATCCGTGGTGACTCATACTGATAAACCGAACGAATTACCAGTCATCCAAACATCATAACAATCAGGTAAGTGTTTAGATGAACATACAGTATATGATGAGGAAAGATGAGGTATATAAAGTCAGATTTCCTTCATATTTATGGCAAAGATCCAAAGGATTTAAAGGCTTTATTTCAAATACGTAAAAACAAGTTATCGGAAAATGAAATTTTTTGGTCTCCTTGATGTTTCTGATGGCATTAAAATTTGAAATATTAAAAATTTATAGACTATGTTGAATTAAAAGCAGAATTTAGCATTCACTGACCCTTCTGCATACATCCATGCATATTGAGGCAGAAATAAAGTGACAAACTGAGAGTGCAAGTTAAATTTTAGTCCTTGTGCAGGTTTAGTTTAAGTCCTTGCATGCAACACCTGCTTATGTATTACTGCTTAAGTATTTTTACACATTTGTGCAACAAGTACACACATCTAAATGCAAACCTTTTTTCCGTGCTTCACACAAAAACAGATATGAGAGCTCAGTAACCAGAGTGTGGAGAAAAAAATCACCAAAAGAAAGTTTTAATAACTTGGTGAAGCAAAGGAAGGCCAAATGCTTTCAAAGCCTGAAAGCTGAAATTATCTTGTTAAAATTACTGGAGAGTCAGTGTGCATAGAAACTGTAAGGCCATCGCTGAAGTTGTGACTCAAAGTGGCGTCACAGA
>JAPZDZ010000015.1:5208906-5221460 GCA_029783805.1 Acanthurus tennentii
GTCAGTCGAGGAATTGCAAGTTTTTCCTTCCTGGTTGGCTTCAATGCGGAAGTGAGGAGTTTGCCCCTTGGGTTAGAACAATGAGTTTTATTATTATAGTAAACACAAAGAATGACTCCACTCAGTTTGGACTTCAGAACAGATAATGCAGCTAATGCTAATTTTCAACAGGTTTTATGTAACATGAAAACAACTGTAACTGTTGTGTTAAGTTGATTGGAGTTTACCAAAAGTAGGGGGTTGAGGAAAAAAATAAAACTTTTGAGCTTAGATGAGCCCATAATATGACAGATTCATGATATCCAGTATTTAATTCACATTTGGGATCTGTGGCAACACTTCCTTTGAGGGAAGTTCATACATATTTGAATTGCATGCAGAGTATATTTATATCCTCAGATGAAGTTTAAAATGCAGCACACATGTTATATTGCAGCGCTTCCTTGTAAAACCTCTTTTTCTATACAACACAGAAAAGCCTTTGCAGACTTTAAAATGTGCCGCAGAGGCCAGGAAGGAACTTCCTGTTAGGCATGGAGCCACTTTGAATGTAATTTTAAAGTCTCAAACATTTTCCCCCTCACACGAAAATGTAATGCCGCATAAAGTTTTATTAACATCGCAACTGCAGTTGTTTTCTGGGTGTGGATTTTTTACAACGCGGTCTGTCTTTGTTTCTTTGGAAAGGGACCTCCAAAAGAATGAAATCTCTTGGACTATTGAAGACATGAATGGACCTTTCTCTGCATTGGACAAGCTTAAAAAACTGTGAGTTCATGAGCGGTGTGGAATAATGTCTGACTCTGGATTTTATTAAGCACAAATAAAATAAGACTGATAAGTTCATGAGAGCTGTGAAACTGATCAGTTTGTCTTTTTCCCAGATATCTGCAGGGGAACCAGATCCGCTCGGTGACCAAGAAGTCTTTCTCTGGCCTTGACGCGCTGCAGCACCTGTGAGTCTGCTTCATGTTTCACTGATTGTTTCCAAAAATCAAGAGCTGTAAACTAAGCAGGGTGAATCACACTGAGGCACACAGGCTGTTTGTTAGAGCTGTACAACCAAACTTGTCTTGTCCCATTCCTCCACTTTGATGTGGAACCAAGAAAAGACTCTGCCATTAGTATCTTTGCATGTGCGCCAGATTATATCGATCACCGAGGCAAGTGGAGGGAACTCTGCGTGTGTGAATGTGTGTGTGTGAGTGTGCAACAGCTGCATTTGATTCTAATTAGAGTTTTTTCCCAGCCGTTGCCAGAGCTCAAAGCGGCTCAGAGTTGGGCCTCTCTTGATTAACACAGCAAACTGCTGCCCAGAGATTTATTGTTCTGGAGCCCAGACCTTTTCTTCTCTCAACTGAAGTTTTTGTAGCCCTCATTCTATACGGCTGATGCTGGTAAAAAGAGCTACCATCTCTCTGTGAGGATCCTAATTTCTTCTGTCTTCTCTCCACAGAGACTTGAGCAATAATGCTATCATGTCCGTCCAAGCGAATGCATTCTCTCAGATGAAGAATCTGCAGGAGTTGTAAGTATGACCATGTTTAAGAACAGCTTTAGGTAGTGTTTCAGTGTTGATGTGGGACTGAACACCAGGTGAAACTCATTATGGTCTGCTGGGAAAGTCAGCACCAAACAGTGCTTACTTCAATGTTAATAACAGGTCCACAGTTTCCTTTGTCTCCTTCCACTGAGGATTAGCTTCCAGTAAAAGGCTATGCAAGGGATTTTTTTTTTCCTGTTTTTGCTGTTGCCTTAATGGATGTTAGACCCACACGGTACTAAAAAGTAGTCTGTGTGCAACATTAAAAGGTCATAATACACTTATGTGTGTATTGTACACACATAACTTTTGTATTGCTTCAAGCTTTGTTCACAACCATGCCAGACGAGAATCACAGAAAACCAACCATTAAAGAGAGTTATTATTGCATTGTGAATGATTTTTTTTTTTTCTGGTATGTTCTCGCCCGTCAGACGTCTGAACACCTCCAGCCTGCTGTGCGACTGCCAGCTGAAGTGGCTTCCCGTCTGGGTGGCAGAGCAAACCTTCCTGCCCTGCGTCAACGCCAGCTGCGCCCACCCGCAGATGCTGAAGGGCAGGAGCGTGTTCGCCGTCAGCCAGGAGGAGTTTGTTTGTGGTAAATGATGCGTTCACTTGGTGTAACACCTATGCACACACATACTGTAATGCCTTAAAAACAGCCAGCCAGGTTTTCCGTTTGCAAACTGACCCAGATTGTTCAATATTTTCCTCCCCGATTTCTGGACAAGCTAATGAGTCTCATGAAGGGAACATTATGGAAATTTACTAAGTTTGCAGCTTTCCTGGTTACCATCGGAGTAAAGTACTGAGGAAATATTTCACTTCAGTTTTTCCCTTTTAGAGCCTCATCTGGCAAAAAAAATAAAAAATACCAAGTGATATACGAAATATTGCTTAATAATCCAGGTGTAAACACTTTGAAATTATTATGCAGCGATTTTAAATTTTACCTTCTAATTTCTCTCCAGATGATTTCCCAAAGCCTCAAATCACAGTGCAGCCAGAGACCCAGTCGGCCCTCAAGGGCACCAACGTGACGTTCGTCTGCTCTGCTGCCAGCTCCAGCGACTCGCCCATGACTTTCGCCTGGAAGAAAGACAACGAGGTCCTTAACGAGGCCGAGATTCACAACCAGGCCCACCTGCGTGTGCAGGAAGGAGCAGGAGGCGAGACAGAGGTGACAGAGTATACGACCACCCTGCAGCTTCGTAACGTGGAGTTTTCCAGCGAGGGAAAGTACCAGTGCGTCATCTCCAACCACTTTGGATCATCCTATTCAACTAAGGCTAGGCTAACTGTCAACAGTAAGTTTGAGATTTTGAGATGGGAAACGCCAATCTTTAAAAATGTTTTTATCCACAAACTTTGTTAAATTTGTGTTCAAGTCTAAAACCAAGCTTACTGAATGTCTTTGTTTTTCTTCCAGTGCTCCCTTCCTTCACCAAGATGCCCATGGATCTGAGTATCCGTGCAGGAGCAACAGCCAGACTGGAGTGTGCAGCCGTGGGTCACCCTTCCCCTCAGATTGCCTGGCAAAAAGACGGAGGCACTGACTTCCCTGCTGCCCGTGAGCGCCGTATGCACGTCATGCCAGAGGATGATGTGTTTTTCATAGTGGACGTCAAGACGGAGGACATAGGGGTTTACAGCTGCACGGCTCAGAACACAGCTGGAGCTATTTCGGCAAATGCTACACTAACTGTTCTAGGTGAGAAAAAGCACTGTTGAAGCAGAGTCACACAAATTTAAGCCCCCATTTAAGGTTGAAGGCTTAGGATTTATAAACTCTGCACATGATTTACCCAAGCAGTCTTGCTTTATTGTCACACTAACCTACCCTATTGCTGTTAACCCTCTTACAGAAACACCCTCCTTCCTGCGCCCCCTCATGGACCGCACGGTGGCCAAGGGTGAAACTGCTGTCCTCCAGTGCATAGCTGGTGGCAGCCCCCCTCCGAGGCTAAACTGGACCAAAGACGACAGCCCTCTGCTAGTGACTGAGCGCCACTTCTTCGCAGCAGCCAACCAACTTCTCATCATTGTCGATGCTGCGGAAGCTGACGCGGGGAAGTACACTTGCGAGATGTCCAACACGCTGGGCACAGAGAGGGGTAATGTGAGGCTGGCGGTCATACCCAATCCAAACTGTGACTCTGGGGTTCAGGGGGGTGTTGGAGTCAGCATGGTTGGAGGTGCAGGTTCGGACGATGATGGGTGGACAACCGTGGGAATCGTCATCATAGCTGTTGTGTGCTGCGTGGTGGGCACATCACTGGTTTGGGTGGTTATCATCTACCACACCCGACGACGCAATGAGGACTGCAGCGTCACAAACACAGGTTGGTTCATGATGAATTTTCTTGGTTGGAATTTTGTACAGTTGTAACCTGTAACATGGAAGTGTTTGATATAACTTGGTGTCCTTGTGCTTCAGATGAGACCAACCTCCCTGCAGACATTCCCAGCTACCTGTCGTCTCAGGGCACACTTGCTGATCGACAGGACGGCTACATTTCATCAGAGAGCGGCAGCAGCCACCAGTACATGGCGTCATCCATCAGTGGATTCTACCTGCAGCCCAAAGACATGAACGGTAAAATATGTGCCCTCTCTTCTTTTTCCCAAAATTCGATCCTTCTGGCAAACCACATTGTTCTGACATGATACTGTTCATTCTGCCTCAGGTCTTTGTCAGCTGGATACAGGAAGTGAGGCAGACATAGAGGCCGCCATTGATCCTCTGCTCTGTCATTATCAAGGTCCAATTAGCTCATTGCTTCGCCGGGACAACATGTACTCCACTGACCCGTCAGAGTTCTTCACAGGTGTGTACAAATACCCATCAAATAGAAAATGTTCTTTTGATGTTCTCTCTCACTTTATTCCTCACATGGAACTAATCTTTTCATTTTTTACCTTTAGGCGGATCTATGGATCAAAGACCAGTCTGCATCGACTCCTACAGTTCCAGCCTGACCAGTCCTAAAAGGAGGGACTACTTCCTGTCTGAGCATTTTGACCTCTGCTCTTCCACTGTCCTGATGCAGCTTCCCAATCATGGCCCCTCCCAACAGCAGAGTGACCGCAGACCATCCATAGAGGAGGGAGAGGCCAACGACTACAGGAAGCCTCATGAGTGCCCTCCCCCCTGCAACACCTTCATGGGTAGGTCTTTCTTGAGTTTAGCAGTTTTCTGAACTTTTAAGGATTTCTTTCTTTGGATTTTTCTAACTCCTTCTTGCTCTTTTCTCACTCAGGAACATTTGGGAAAGCTCCCTGGAGGCCACATACAGGCTTTGGCCCACCATCAGTGACAAATAATGGAATAACTCTGCACGAGAACCCTTATGCTGCTCCGGATACGGAGTCGGACCAAGAAGAGAACAATCTCCCCAAGGACTCCGAGTCAGAGCAGAGCAACAGCGTTTATGAACAGCCGTTTGACAGCAGCAGGACTGATTTCCTCCTACAGCACAGAACAAGCACTTAGCCGAGTGATTCTTGTTTTAATGAAGAGGATGACCAAAAAAAAAAGAACATTTCTACCTCACTGAATGGACACTTTTGCAATAAAGGACTCCTCAAATGTGCAACGAGTGAATGTAAAGGACAATTTGATGTTCCCAGAGAAAAGTAAAAAGGAGCATAATAGCAGCTGTTGTTGAAGGACACGGCTTCAGTTAAATAATATAGATGATTACATACATTTTTATATAAAGTTTATTATATTTTGTAAATTGTATATAAACAGATTCCATTATTTTTGCTTACCTTTTTGTGTATGAGTATTTTGCAGCCCTGCCTGTTCAGTTATTCCAGCTTTGAATGAAAGCAGTGTTTTGCACATATGTAAACAATAAAAAAACACCTTAATGTGTGCTGCTGAATTCACTTAAGTGCTGAGAGAATAATGATACTGTCTTAATTATGCAAGACATGTATTAGGGATTTAGAGGACATGGTGTAAGTGTTGGGTGTTGTATGTGAGTCTTAGAAGAACCGCAGACTGCTCAGGATGCTTCAGGTCTGTCATCAGTCAGCCACTAAAGAAAGAGACAGAAACTGAGTGGATGTTTTACTCTTTGGTGTCACGACCTGGTTTCATTTAGGCTAATAGTTACAAATGATAGTTCATTTATTTAAGCAGCAATGTGGCAATGATTCAGTCTGCTGTTATTGTTCTACAAATTTGTACAAATGAATGGTTCCAAGCAAGATTAAAACATTATCCTCAGGTTTTTGATGAGTCAAAAAAAACAAGGCAACTGGACTATGTTGAGTTTTGGGAAAAACTCAATGTAGTCCAGTTGCCTTGTTTGTTTGTTTGTTTGTTTGTTTTGACTCTTCAAGATAATCACGACCTGTATGAATGAGAATCTACACAGACATTGTCCTCAGGTTAATTGAATATATTTCCCACATTGTGATTTAAATTAATACTGTAAAGTATCCTTAGTAATATCCAGACAGTGATATCAGCTGTATGGCCTAGCTGTACTGCAGTCTAATATATGATAATGAGATCATGTATTTGGCTGGTGGGCCTCAGCAAGAGGTCCAACAGTTAACTGTTAGCATATAAGCTAACTGATCCAGTGCACTGCCACTGTCACTACTACTGCTGCTTCTAAAATGAGCACATCTGTTACTAATACTGGTAATTCTATTATATAAACATATATTGCCTTTTGTTCTGTTAATTTAAGTTTAGAGCTAGCAAATTTTGCACTTAAACCCAAATTACACAAAAGATATCTTTATAGCTTACACATAATAATCTATTGCTATATACCCACTGAAATAGCTAGCTTTACCTCTACTGTTTTTATCATTATGAAACTCCTGTCATTACTAGTGCTATTACTATTACCATTAGTGTCCACTGATGTCAAGTGCATGGACAAATTAAGTGCAGGGACAATATATCACTAAAACTTCAGATTTTTTTAAGTCTGTCTTAAGACCATGTTCACATGTCCATATGAACACCGAAAGAGAAACTAGTTACAATCCTCCTGTTTACAGCAACCATGAAGTAATCACATCCTAGTATGAAGTTTGTACAATAGTCCTTTAATGCAAATCCATTACAAAGCATCGCTAAAGCTGAAGCTAATATGAGGCTTCAGCAGTGTGAGTTGGCCAAATAAAAAGGATTATTTTCAAAGTTACCGTCTTTTAAAGACAAATGTCTTTGTGTCCCGTCCCTCCACTGTAGCTCAGCATGGAAACACAAAGTTAATTTGTACCGAAAACACTTGATAATTCCAACTTGATCTGGCAAATTCAGACATCTGAAGCCTCAAAATCTGAAGCTCAAGTAACTTTATAATTCATTTCTGTTCAGAACAAGGGCTGTAGATTTTGTCCTCTTTCTTTTCTATTGGAGCAAAGTTACTGTGAGTATGAAGACCTGACTGGAGGATAAACATATAGCAGCCATTAACTCTTTCAGTAGACAAGTGAGTATTGTATTAAGACAGACTTGAAAAATCTGAATGTGTCATTACTATTGCCAGTAAATTTAGTGTTACTTTCATTTGCAAATAACAGTACTAGGACAACTAGTGCCACAGCCATTATATCTGCAGCCAACTATGATTCACCACCATCGCCACATTACTTTTTTCACCACATTACTTTTTTAAATGATCCAAACTTAAGTTCTTTTTTTTTCATTTCCATGTGCTCCCTTCCTTTACCAAGATGCCAGTGGACATGGGTGTTTGTGCTGGAGCAACATCTGGCCTGATGGGTCACCCTTCCCCCTCAGATTGCCTGGCAGGAAGACTTTCATTAATAATGATTCTTTTAATAATTGTACACATCATTAAATGCTACTTAAATAATTATATGTCATCCATGTTAAACCCACAAATTGCTGTGAGGACGGTATGGCACAATATAGTTTAGCCCGAACTAGACTCCCTCTGTTTGCTGGATGACTCACCCCCTCTGCCTCCCTCCCCTCCAACCCTCATCCCCCAGCCCTCCTCGCCTGGCGGTTTGTTGTTTCAGGCCTCTCCTCTTCAGCATGAGGGAAAAGGTGTGCTTGTGCACCAGGGCTAGCTGTTGAAACTTGCACTTGGAAGGCGTCTTGCGGCTCCCAGCTTGCCTCAGTGGAGTTGTATTGACGAAATGGCAGATTGAGGATGGTGGTGCCAGCAGTTTTAGAGGGGGATTTAGTCAGATCCCCTATTCAAGGGGAGTTGTTTCAGTCTTGCGTTTAATCTGGCAGCATGAAAAGAAAAAGAGAGAAAAGTAGTAAAATAGACTTCTTTTTGTTGCAATTATGTGCACTCTAAAGGTTTGTGTTTGGATTTCCGCACTTACTAGTTTTTTTTTTTGTGTGGAAATGCTGATGATGAGATTTGCTTTCATAGGATGTGTTATTTCGCTCCCATCCTTTTGGCTGACTAATGTTTAAGTACACCTGGCTGTTGGCTACGCTGCACTGGTGTCTATGCTTTACCCCACTGTAAAGGAATGAGGGGGTTTGTTGGAAGTCTTGCCAGTTCTTTGAGGAGGCTGCGATTAAGACAAGATGGTGGAGCCACACACATCCAAACACCTGGGGAACAGCTGCTGCTGCTGTTTCTGAGGCAAGACTTAAGGACCAGTCCACTTTTTACTAATAACCTTATCTCAGTGAAAAGTCATGTCAGGTTAAAGCAGAAAGCGTGTCTAAAAAAAAAAATCCCAGTCCTGATCCTCCAGGATGGATAAGCCAGTGATTAATGGTAAACTCAGTGGACTGTGATTGTACTCCTTGTTGAGCACAATGTGGTGATGTTTATAGGACTGCAAAGTTGTATTGTTTGGAAGTACATTTCCAACCTTTGTGTGGGTAAAATGATGTACGATGAGCTGGTGATGCATGTAAGATGTGTATAAACAGATGTCAGATCAGAGCAGGAGGGGCAACTTTTAGTAGGTGTTAGCAGTTTTTGGACTTCACAACAGCCCTGCTGGAGCAGCGGGGGGAGTTTGAGCAAAAAGCTAACCTAAAACACTTGAAACTTTTGGCCATGTACTTTGCATATCACACTCTGTATTTTTCTTGTTCCTGTTAATATTTGGCTAAACAATGAGGACATGACACGAAATCAATACAACACAATGGAATGTGTTGGTGTGCTGTGTTGCTTCAGGTACCATTGCAACATGAGATTGGATCACAGAAGTCCAGTTTAAGTAACAGATGGCCACCTGATGAATGTAGGCACAATACTCCCTCACCATTAATCTCTTTTTTGTTTTCCACCAACTCCTGAGGAAAATGACTTGTTTTTTTTTAATGAAAAACAGCAACTGCTGCAGCCCAAAATGGCACAGATGAGAACAAGTAAACTAAATTAGCCAAGTTGCAGATTTCCAGAGTGATTATTTTATGTTGGTTCATCCATAGCAAGCAGTAATCAGCAGGGCAGAATATTAAACCAACACCTACCGCAAAAAACGTCAGTTCCTAAAATGACCACTGGAGGCTGGCTCTGAAAGACGGTCAATCCCCATAAAGCCATATATCAAAATGCCCAACTTTATAGCAAAAATAAACATATTCATAGCTTCCTGGGAAAAACAGTCTTAGTCTCTGAAGGTAATTTCTTCATTAATGATAAATGATGGGCGGGGAGGTGGTTGCGTAACACACTTTTTGAAATCATGTAATGCTTAAATTGATTCATTATTGAAAACACAGCCACTTTGAGTGACAGCTGCTAGCTCTCTCTGCAGGGGATCCCATAGCCACAAGGAGTAAAGCATACCAATCCCGGCTCCGCCTTCCCATCCAAATATGGTCACAACAACCAAAAAAAAAAAAAGATGTTGACCACATTAAGCTTTAAAACGATACTCCACAAACCGTCCGTCCTCTATGTAATATTCTGTCTATAATTACTACGTTCCAAATTGCACATTTTCCCCATTTTCAAAATAAAAATACATGAGATGTGTCAGAATTCTTTTTATCCCTTAAAAAAATTCACTGGTACACAGTTTTACACAGTATCTTACAGTCACATACATGCTGATAACAGCAAGTTCACACGTTTTACAGAAGCTGTCAACAGACATCATGAAGCTAATCTATGGTTTTAGAATAGAAGACATGATAAAGTGCTATGTTTTGCTGCCAAAAAAAAGACTCCTGGATTGTGTTAACCATCTAAAATTTTCTAAAGGGGGATTTTTCCTTGAACTGCCTTGCTCAAGGTCACCTAATAGCAACTGTGGGAAGAAGGTTTCCTCCCATTTCAGAGTTTAGCAGCCTGTCTGCTGGATTCAAACACTCCTGTCAACATAACACGATCCCTTTCTTGTCGGCAAGGTTTTACACTTCACTAAACTATGCATGTTACAATTAAGCGGGTGGATGTAATTCCCCTCCGAATGGTTTATTTACTCCTTAAGGAAAGTCTCTGAAATTGCTGCGACCAAAAAACAATTTGTGGCCTAGCAAGCGAGTGAGGCGTAGAAGGTTTCCACTTTTAAAAGGCGCTGTGGATCCAGGAGTCTCCTGCAGAGTCTGCAGCCAGCGACGACCTACACATTTCCAGCCAGGGGGGAAAAAGAAAACACCGGCCAGATTGCAGAATAATTTCCCCTCTTTGATTCTGCATCCAGAGAAATGAGACAGGAAGTTGACTATTCCTCCAGACCACCAATGACTGGCAGACGACTGCTGGAGCCTGCTACCTCCTGGTCTCAGATCAGCATCTAATCTCCACACTCTGGCCCTGAAGTGTTCATGTTAGACACTGACAACACTGATCCAGGGTCAGCTCCTCGGGCTATCTCCACTCTCCACACCCCAGGGACCGAGCCAAGAAAATGAATTTAGCATGCCACAGCCTTATCTCAATGCCAGACACTCAGAATTTTGTAGCTAATTTGCTTTCATTATTGCCAGATGTGGCAAGATGCAGACAGATGTTATGTTATTATATTAAATAGCTGAAGGCTGCTAGCAGAAATTATTATTCCTCTGTTAGGAAGCTCAGGAAATCTGCTGGAGGACTGCTGTCTGACTTGTACGACCGCTGAGCTCATTTTTACATCAGAAATGCTTTTTCAGTGCAAACGTACAGATTTTAAAAATGAGGAGACCCCAGCTTTTGGTATGTTAGGTCACACTCCCTTTGAGTCCAAGTTCCCAACTGTTGACAGAAAAATCCAACAAGATTTGTGTTGTGTCGCTTTCACAGATGGTTTTTTTTTTGCCCTTCTAAGCCGATAGTTTGGGTTTTTTCCTCTTATGTGACAAAACATTTGATCCTTAGCAGATCATCTTCAACCCTGGTGAGAATCTTTTGACCATACTGAATCACTGAAAACTGGTGCAAACACCAGCTGAAGCCAACTCCAGCGAGGAACCACTGAGCTGCAGAAATCCCACGGTCATATAATATGTTCACACGAGCTGCCATCAGTGTGGATCCCAGCACGGACTCCATAAAACCCCATCAGTCCCCATCAGACCATCTCTTTTCAATCTCCAATCCAGCTCAGGCTCTTTGTATGATTAAAAGCATATACAAGGGCTTTGCATCTTGCAGATGTTGCCATAAATCACCGGTTGGCCCTGCCTCTGCAACTGGCTGCTTGACAAATGTTTCACAATAACTGCGGCCCCCACCCCACCCTTCCAGTAAAAGTTAAAAAAAAAAAGAGAAAAGGAGTAAAAGAAGAAGAAGAAAAAAAAAGAGCCTGGAATTTCTACCCGGCTGCTTGTAACTCTTTCAGGACTATTGTAAAGTCTCAACCATGTCAGCACAGGTGGAAACCTGAGGGGTCGTAAAAACCAGAAGGAGAAAAAAAAAAGAAAAAAAGCCCGCCCACTACAGGCTTTCTCTTTCCCAACAATGTCTGAAACTCCCCGCTGTCCCAGCCAGCCCTCCACTGTGACTAATTCCACACAAATCTAAAGAGCTAAACCAGTCAGGCTGTCTATGTGTCTGTGGACGGCAGTAACCGACACCCCCACGCCTGTAAAAGACACAAGCGTAATGGCTGAGAGGGAGAGCCGGCCGTGAATCACAGTCTCTGGGGCTGCAGAGAAAGATGCTGTCTGTGAGCCCTTTCAGAGCTCAGATCCTCACCCCTGCTGCTGCTTTCCAGTTTTACACTGATTGTGAGTCGAACGAAAGCCAATTAGAATTGGCCAGTTGATGTCCAATTTTTTCCTTTTCTGCACTTATATTAACCTTTAGAGATCATTTTTTGTGATTTGATGGATGACAGAGTTTGGTGGAAAAATTAAAAATGATGAAATCTCAAAGTTACAGAAAAGGGTCTGGCAGACGAGGCCTTGTCAAAGTCCAACAAAGAACGAAAAAGGCTTAATTTCCTTTTCAAAGAGTTTGAATAGTCCAGAAATTTAAAGTTTGGCATCAGATATACGTATGTGTATATAAATATTATTATACACACAATAACTGATGCCACCTGGGGGCAACAGAAACAGGCTGTAAACACAGAACTGACATTAACTTTCAAGCTGATACTGGGCATCAGATAAAAGTAATTCAGCATAAATTTTCCTATTGATTATCTCTGTATTAGTCTCCACCAGCCCCAGGAGAAAATATAAGCAGCATTCAGTGATTTTATCAGAGCTTTTCTGATGACAAAAGAGCAGAAAACAGCTGTTGGGAAAGACACTAATTTCAGCAGTGAGAGTGAACCAAAACAGTAAAGTTGTGGGCAGTAAAATAGAAACAATGACCTAAAAGATGCTAAAAAAGCTACACAGAGTTGTAAATAACTGCACAGGTGATTATTACCAGTGTGCTCATCACTATGAGTGGCACTTTTTCACTTTACAAACATCCATTTGACTGTAATGAGATAAAACGATCGGTGCAGCTTTAAGAATCTGTTGTCATATCAGCTGTACTTTGCCCGGAGTGAACATGCAGTGTGTGCTCTAGTTCAGTCAAATAGGAGTTCAGACTGATACATCTGCATTTCCTCTCTGTGTGTATTTTGAAGGGTATGAGTGAGG
>JAPZDZ010000015.1:5278507-5300809 GCA_029783805.1 Acanthurus tennentii
TCATAATATGTGACTCTAAGTATTAACAAATTTGTTCCTTTGGTGGGAGTTTTATTATTTCGTTAGTGAATTTTATTTTGAGGCTTATTTATTATGTTTTATATTTTGTTTTGGGCTTTATAATTAGAAGTGTTTCACCACCGTATTTTCAGTTTGATTGAACTGAAACAGACTGAATCCTCACGCCAGCATCTCGCTTCCAAAACAATATATTGTCTTTGCGTCACGGCGACGCTGGTGGTGACGAAGTGCTCCACTACACTCCTCCTATCCTACCCTACCTTTCCTCCCCACTCTTCCTTCACTCTCCCATCAGGACCACAGGGATGTGATACACTGATACACACAGAAGCTGGCGAACAACTTTGTTCAGCAGGCAACCTTATAGGCTATCAGGGAGTGGTTTTGGAAACCCACCGCGGCAGTAACTCCAAACTGAGGGCGGGGAGGGGGGGTTAATTAGTAAAGTGGGTGAGTGTGTTTTTGTTTTCGTTTTTTTGTTCAAGCATCAAATACAACTCAGCTGCCCTCTCCTGTGTTGTGTTTCCCATATGTCGCGAAAGCAGGTCGACCATGACTATAGCCTCCGGAGTATGAGCAACCTGATGGGCGAGCGGTGGAAGAAAGTGAACGACGGTGGAGAGCGGAGTCTGATCAAGGCTCCGTCCAGCGCCAGCATCAGCAGCCAGGGCGCCTCCGCCGCGGCTTCCACCGCCGGTGCCCCAGCAGCACCCTCCTCTTCCTCCACCGGGGACCTGGAGAGGGCTGCCCGCAAGCAGTTCCAGCAGGATGTCACGCCCGGCTTCGTCTACGTCCTGGCCGCCTTCTCCGCCCTGGGGGGCTTCCTGTTCGGCTATGACACCGGGGTGATCTCCGGGGCCATGCTCCTGCTGAAGAGGGAGCTGGACCTGAGCGCCCTGTGGCAGGAACTGCTCATATCATGTACTGTAGCCGCGGCCGCGCTGTCTGCCCTGCTGGGCGGCTTCCTCAACGGGCTCTTCGGGCGCAGGGTGTGTATACTGCTGGCCAGCTTCTTCTTCACCGTCGGAGGGATCGTTCTGAGCACCGCCCCCAGCAAGGAGGTTCTCCTGGCGGGGAGGCTCATCGTCGGAGTTGGGCTCGGTAAGATGTGCACAGCACGCCCTCTGTTCCTTCTGTGTGTCTTTAAGTTGAACCCGTTCACCCTAACCCTTGTTTGAGCATTTCGCCGTTTATTTCAGCCAAAGTTGTATTTTTGACCCAACAGTTTAGAGTGGCATCTAGTTTTTTTTTTTCTGAAAGCAAAAAAAAAAACCTGACGTGATGAAGCATTTATTTTAGTCGTTAATGGCATCTTTTAAACTCTTACCACAGTATATTAACACTGCCCCTGAGGTTAAAAAAAAAAAAAAGAGACTTGTAATCGGAAACCAATGAAATTATCTCACTGGGCTTGCAACACTGATGATAATGTGATACTTTATTGATTTCTGCCTTAACATCTCCCTTGCACTTGCTCTTCATCAGAGAGCTCAGAGGTCAGAATCGGCTTAAGTGCACTTTGAGGTCATAGGTCTTGAAGCCTGCTTTCCTCCACCCACAGTGAATGACTTTGGTTTGTTGCCGTCTCTCCTCTCCCTGCCTCAGGCCTCATATCTGTAATTACTCACAGCTTCTAATTGCACAGCGTAACCCTCTGCCTGCCCAGGCTGCACGCCGCTGGCTGTTAGACAACTTGCTGTCTGAATTATTATCATCAAGATTATTATTAGATTTAGTCGGGTAGCATTAAGTGATAAGGGGAAACTAATTCTGAATAAGAGGTGGTTATTGACCACAGCATGTAAAAAGGAAAGCCAAGATAAACCTACAAAGCACATCACAGACATTTAGTGTCAGTAAGTTGACCTTCACTGATATCAGAGTTACATTAAATTGATTGGCTGGTCTCATCCCTGCTTTTACCCCTAAAAACACCATTTTGCAAATTCCCTTTCTGCTACTTCCTTCCCTCCATGAATATTTCTCACTCTCTGCTTTCTGCTCTCTTGAATCATCACTCTCTCTGCCTGTTCATCCCTCTGCTTTCTGCGTGCTCTTACATGCGACGCGCCTCTTGATCAGAATTCAATGTAACCCAAATTATTTATAGTGGCTGCTGTTGCTCATGAGTCACATCCTCTGTGGAAAGGGCTTTTAAATCTGACTTATTCCGGCACATTGATGGCACTCATCCGCCGCCTCCTTTGAGAGTAGTAAGGGCTCTCCTCAGTGATATGTGGAGGAATTGCAGACCATTATCTCTCCTTAGTCGACCACTGGGGCAGGAGAGGGAGCTTTATTCTTAAATAAACATCCCTGACCAAAGAGTAGAGCTCCATGTTTACTTCTTACACAAGCTGAATCCCTATAGATGCCTTCAGGTGCCTTTTAGCACCATTTCTAATGCTTCTCGTGATAATAGGCTGTTATTTAGATTCTTGATATGTAACTATAATTAGCATATATTTATTTATCTGAAATCATGAATGTGCATAATAAATGTTTCTTAGTTAATTTTTCCCACCAGGTGGGAAGGTGTGAGGGTGTCACTGCAGGATGAATAGCTGGAAAACAACAGGAGATAATGATTTGAAGGGAAATTTTGTTTCAGTGCATGTTGAATGCTGAACATTGTTTTTGTTTTTGTTTGGGCTATAAAAGAGACAAAACTGCAAGCCTAGATGTAACAAAAGAGTCTGTTTTGGTTGTGGGGGATCAGGTGATTGACAGGAAGTGCTGATATGAAAACACACTTTGACTTAACTTTGGCAAATTTTAACTATGGCTTTGTGTTTTCTATGAGGAAATCTGTAGCAGACTGTTTAAAAGGCTCCTAAAATACTTTAACAACATACAGCACTGACAAAACTCTTACTAGCCTCTCAAATCACTGAAACAGGTCTTAAGCAAAGGCTATTTGTGCAAAGAAGAGTGCTGTGGCTCCTCTTTTCTCTTTTTTGCCATGTACTGTAATTCTTCAAAGCTGTTTTCTCTGTGCAATTAATCAGAGCAATTATAGGTTATTTCATTAAAAAAAACAAACGACTGCCAGAAGAATGTATTATTTTGAGTTTTTAACATACTAAATTAAACAGATTGTTGGTACTTAAGATAGTAAACTAGACAGCTTTTGAGTAGTCAACATAATAATTTAAACAGATTTTGAGTAGTTAACATAGAAAATGAAACAGATGGCTCTGTCTAATTATAACAATTTTCAAAAACTGTAATACTGAGTATCAACATAAAATGATCCAACCTTTATTTAAATCTGTCCGCATCTTGAACACCATCTATCATGTCTTTTCGCGCTTTTCATTTACCTGAATAAAACCTTATCAAGATTAGTTTACTTGTTATAGGAAGGACTTCCTCAGAAGGTGCAAAACTGCTGAATAATTTCTCCTGTGCCTCTAAAGGAGCTTTTTGATGTCTGCTAAAGAGTTGCCTTGAGGATGCCTTGAGTGTTATCTCGGACTTGGAGAAGACAAATTCATATCAGGAAGCCTGCATAATAAACTGCATAATTTCAGTTTAAAAGTCATGGCCATTTATGGAGCAGAGAGTCTAGTAAAGACATGCTTTTAAGATGCATTATAGGAACTGCTGCAACCTCACCTTGCATGCCTACATGAAGTAAGAAAAATGGTGAGGGACAAAACAAGACACAAGGGAACAATTTTGATTCATCACAGGAAGACTGTAACAGTTTGTCAGATTACTTGACGGACAGAGACCAATACATTTTTCATAATTTAGGTTTATTTTTTAACTTGATTTCCTTTACTAATAACAGTGCCACTTGGGCTTGAAGTTTTTGATTAGCACTTTTCGCTACTTTCAAAAATACTTACAGACCAACTGTTGTTGTGAAAATAATGCACAGATTAACTGATTATGAAAAAAGTTGCTGCATTTAATGTTCTTCTGATTACTTAGTCTTGTGGTGCCCTCCCTCTTTATAATATATGCATACCTGTTGCTGGTGGGCATAAAAGTAGTTATTTCCACCAATGACATTTTGAAAACTTGTAAATTTCATTTTGAAGTGCACATAGTAGATGGACATGGTCATCATGCACTCTTTTTTATACAAATTTTAATTTAAATATCAGCTCATAATACAATGCAATATAAAAGGATCATGGCTGTAATGCAAGCCCTAACCCCAACAACCACCAATAATAAAGAAAGATGGATTTAAAAAATAATAATTTATCATTTTATGACTTCATATAATTGTGAAGATATTTTAAATTTTAATATAAAATGAAATAAATAGTACGCCAGCCAATGAAATTACCATTACGCAAATGAACATGGGAAATGTGGACTGAAAAGGCTGCAGTTTCACAGTATCATTTACACACACAATAGCTCTGATTGCTAATATGGGGAAGAAACTAATCACCCAGGTCATTTCAGCTGTTCCATTATAAGTGGCTGTTTCATTATAAGTAGCCCCTCCCCTTCTGCCATCCCAATCTTTACCCATACAGTCCTCTCTCTCGCACAAGCATGCTGGATCCAGCCCTGATAGATAATGAAACACATTCTGGCACCACAATTAGCTGCATAGAGATATTAATAAGGCAACATTTTTCATTGCATGCAATTATTCCAGCCGTGCCTGTCACCTGCGCACTCACATTAACATGTCGCTGGTTCTCAGGAAAGCCAGCTACTTTGCATTTCTGAACTGAAGTCGCCAGAAAGGTCATCAGGGAAAGCTGTTTGTCAAACCAGGAAAGGCCATACGTCGACAATCCCTGCATCCCTTTATTTCTACCCAGAAGTTTCTGGTTTGTCTGCTCCTGACTGGTTATTGTTGATCTGACCTTTGCCTGTACACATGGACTGTTGGGCGATACAAGCTGTTGCTTCTCTGAGTAAACAGACAGCATTGAACCAGACTGTCAGGACTGACAAGGACTTATAACAGGGCAATTTTAATCAAGGTTGTCCCGCTGTGCTAAATATTTGTAGGAAGATGTTTCAATCTTGAAAGGGAAACCTACTCTTGTTAGCTGGATGTGTTATTTGTGATGTGCAATGAGAGTTACCTTATTACTAAGCATAACTCACTCCAACTGGTCTTCTTTGCATGTGTTAGTAAGCAATTTCCTTTATAACGAAAGCAAAAGAGATCTTGACTTAAGGGATAGCTGAGCAAGCAAAGCATTTTACATTTGAAAAAAACCTGTTTCTACTCTCTGCTGTACTTTAAGTTATTTTTTTGGCTGATAAGATGTATCTGCAATTGGCTAATACCAGCCAGTATGTTGGGCTGTCTAATTTATTGAGCTTACCAACTTGTTAGCAAACAGTTGTTTTCAAGCTCATCTGGCAAATAGGGAGGAACATTAGCACTTAATCGGAGCCTTGCTCTTGGCGACCTTAAAATTATAGTCTGTTTAAATCAATCAGATTTTTAAATGCAATGGTAAATTCTCCACAATTAAAAACAAACAAATCCCATAATCCCATGCTATTTAGCAATGTCATCGAACTATGTTTACTGGTTTCATTGTTTTAAAAGATTAACTTTAATTGCAGACTTAATATGTGTTTTAACTGCAAATAATGTCCACTTCAAGACAAAACAATACACAAGTCTGCCATGTTGTGCCTCTGTTTTTTAACAATAGCCCAGAAAACTGAAGACCAGAGATATTTGCTCTTTTGGTTGCCACCATTTTTTTTATCCATACATTTGGTGAGTAGAAGGGTATGCAGCTCACTGTAATCTGCAACCTCACCACTAGATGCTCTTAAATCCTACATGCTGAGCCTTTAATGAACTGTATAACCACCATTTTGAGACCTCCAGTCAAATATATCTGAAAGGAGTTGGTGGGAGTTTTTGCTGGGTGATAGACTCATACATTAAACACTGTAATTTCTTGGACAAATAAACAAATAGAAAACAAACAAATGTAACTTTGCTATTTTAAAGTAGCCTACTGACGAATGGTCCATCTGTCAGGTGACCCTTGCCCTTTAGTTTTTAGCTCTACTTCAAGACCTTCCCTCTAAAATCATAAATTCTTGTTTGCTCTCTGTGTAGGGACTTTTATATTTAAAAGGTTAAAATAGAATCATAAAATGTCTCTGTGAAATACATTTGCCATAATGCCTTCAGCCTTGGTTAAGCATAACTGCCTCACATGTAGAAACACAAATACACACACCAAAACACACATCATCCAGCAGTTGGAAATTTTGTATTATTTTGTCCTTGGAAACAGTAGATGAAGGGGCAGCATTAAAATAGTGCTGTTAATTACATTGTGATAACATTTAATTATCACCTGGAGGCTTGATAAATAATTGGTTGGTTTATCTAATTAAGTCACAGTTCTGCTCGTAACTAAGTGGAAGCTAAATGTTGATAAACAAGGAGTTTGTTTGTGTACATATTATTGCTGTAATGTGGAAATTGCAGCACAAAAACAAGTTTTCTTAAAATAAGTTGTTATTAGCTTGAAAATTGCAAATTTTGAGTTTGTTTTTTTCTTGAAATTGGTTTTGGGAGAACATTAAGTAATAGAACTTCAAGTCACGTGGTAAATTATGCTTTTATTTGCTTTTAAACTGACAAATCTCTTTGGGCAAAATCCAAAGTGAAATTAGGCATACTTTACAGAATTAAATTAAGGAAGAGGACAACCTCTTCTGCTTTTTACCGCTGTATTTAATCACCACTCTCACTTAGCTCTCTGAAAGTAAACAACAGCTTTATCTGGGGATGTTTTTGCCTCACTCTGCATTTTCAAGGATCCTCCAGCTTGTAATTAGCTTCCCCCATCACAACCAGCTACTTGGTACCAGAAAATGTCCTGCCTGTCTTTTCAATGATGGACAGCGCAGTGAAGTATCTCCCTCGTATTTTGATCAAGCAAGCCAGTCCTGAGCTTTGTACTCCGTGCCTAGAGGCTGCCTTCACAAGACCAGACAGATCCTTTGTTGAAGTGTGCTATGCTGCTTTGAGGCTGAGCCTGACCAGACGATGACTTTGGAGAGTTTGTGTGTGAGTGTGTGGAGGAGGGAGTGCTGGGAGCTGTCCCTGGTGCTGAAAGGAGAGCTCATTAACGAGAGAGGGAACACACAGCGACTGTGTTAGAAAGTGATGCACATTCAAGCAACATAAGATATCTGGTCTATGGTTGATGGAATTGTGCTTGATTTCAGAGCTATTTTAATGCCAATGAAGAACTCTAGAGGAATATGTATTGTGGAGATGGCTCCACTTCTATAAAAAAAACTGGACATATGTTTTCTGTTCAGTGGCACTGATACAAGACAAGAGAGACAAAAGTTAAATTTAGTTTGTTTTCATCTGCTCCCACTGTCTCGATCTTTCTCATACAAATTCAGTTGTACACAGAAAGTGATACATTTTTATCTTTTAGTTTTGTCAAATCATAAGACACCATGATAAAAACAAACACAAAAAACTTTAGGGAAAATTCAGATCATTTTTAACCAAGGTTGGGGTCACTTTGACTATTGATCATGGATATTATTAATAATTGATATTATGTAGGTTGGCCAGGCAAAGGGGCCAGGAGAGATGTAAGTTGCACCTATAGAGAGTTGGAGAAAAACTAGATGAAAAAAACACTGATTCTGCTCTGATCTGGAGCCATTTGTGATATGAAGGTGAGTTTGTTTTTTTTAACCTTTGGCATCGAAAAAAGGATTTCCCCCACCCAGATTGTCAAAAAAGTTATATTTAGTAAAGTACCAAAACCAGCAAAAGGCCTCTGTCTTTGTAGGTAATGCATTTTAATAATGTTGCACTTGCCACCTTTACTGAAGATATTTGGAGAATACAGCATCAGTTAAGTGATGTATATCTGGGTAAGCAGAGTGAGTCATCAAGCTTACCAATTTCAGTTTTACATAAATAATATTTAATATAGATTTTTATTTATATATATTTATTTATTAAAATTTGAAATGAAAAGTCAAATATTGGCCCATAGATAAGCCATTTTACGAAGAGAACATAGAATATTTGAGGTAAACTAAAGCATTTACAGACTGAAATAGAATAAAGTCTGTATTTTAAAGACAATGCAAGATAAAACGGCAGTGAAGCTGAACTCTAGAGACTCTTAGCCAGAAACATTTAATTTCACACGGTCAATGAATGGAAGCAAAAGTACAGTTTTTGACCTTTTTATTAGCCTGTAATGATATTTGCTCAATGGGCTCTAGCATATTTTCCCTGTCACCACCTGCAGCAGGATGTGAAATGGAAATGATCCATTACTCAGTAAATACATCAAGATCAGCTGTGGTATTTCATAAGTAGGCGTATGGGCTGTCTGTAGCATCAGGTGGGGCTGGCAAGCTGTTGATACGTATGGCTAAAATAGATAAAACAAGACCATGGAGGGAAATTAGTAAGAATACAGAAGAGATAGGAGGAAGAGATGAATACTGATTTAGGCATTACAATCTAGAAGGAGCTCTAGGATTTGTTAAGTGTGTTATAATATGTACATGGTATCTGTCTATGTGTGTGCACTTGTGTGTCATGGAAGTCTACAATCATACGGTGCAAACAGGCACAATAACTTTCAGACAAAGGGGAGCAGATTACAGGGCTTGAAGTGTTTGTTGTCTCTACTGATAATCTGCTCTTTAGATTGATATTAAATCTGTCTGCTGCAATGTCACCTGTTAAATAATTACAGTCAAACTTCTTATTTATTTATATAGACCTTTTTTTTAAACATCCTAGATTAAACTGGTTCAGTATTACAGTCCAATCTTGTTTAACAGAGCTTTCAGTCACACCTTAGGACTCTTGTCAGCAGCAGAAGTTTTCTAGTCTTGCACCAGTTATAGGATGGTTGTATTTGGTTGGGCTGCACCAAATGTCCTTTTTTACTTCAAAGCTTCAGTTGAGGTTTTCCAGTGAAGCTTTGGGTGTCTGTTGTCAGACAATATGATGTAACCACCACCCACCTCACCCTCAAAAAAATAATTTTCTGCCTTGCACTTCTTGCATGACTTCAACTGCGCAAAATAGCCAAATAACATTGGGAGCAATAGCAGGCACCCAGGGTCTATGATAATTTTCAATTCAGCCTCTGACTGAACTCAGCACTCCAGACTCTGGTTCTTTTAGTTACTTTGTGCAGTCTCTCTCTTTTCCCTTTTCCTCTTTTTATGTTGTTGAAGTAAAGTGCTACCAAAGACACACTGAAGTGCAGATAAATCTTTTTTTTTATTCCGGAGTTCAAAGAATAAACTTTAAACTTTCCTCCTGCCATAAATATCTCATGTCAAAGAGGAATCCAGTTTTATCACCTTCAAATCTTTCTCTTGTAATCCATTGACTCCTAGCCAACTACCTCCTATTACAACATAAGTAAAGCCACATGACCAAATTATCTATTTCATCCTCTTCCCACAGAATTCCATATATTCAAAAACTGAAATGTCCATGATGTCTGTTTCTACCTAAAATTGGAACAGATTTTAAGAGTGTCAGGTATGACAGGTATTTATAGATATGTATGATCGCACATCTACAAGATGCAGGCCTTGCTCAGCAGCAGCAGGAGCAGTGTATGCTATTAATGTTTCTTAAGTACAGAGCAGGAAACGATCTCTGCAGCTGGATCTTAATTTCAATGTAGAGGTCTCTAGATGCAGTTTTTCTACACACTGACCACAAGACGTTTTCAGAAATGTCGGATTGTACTTAGAAACTTCGACACCAGAAAACATGGAAAAAAGGAAGATATTCAGAGGTTTGGTTTTTCTCATGTCTGTCTTTCAGCAGCTTCACTAAAAAGCTTTCCATTTACATCAAATTGGCCTGAACAGACAGACTTCATGCCAAAGAGCAGCTGATTAGATTTCAGAAGCGATCTGGATCTCCGATTTCCGCCATCAGATGATCATCATTTTTAAGCCATAACTAAGATAAAGACTTGCCTTCAGATCCTTTGGGTTTGTCTGCACGGTCACGAAATCGATTTGAATAAAAATGTCTGGGAAAAGCCTAACAGCAGGCAGAGGAACTAAAAAGCCTTGTCTGCGAGTGGCTGTCCTCTGATCATTCAACACTGAGCACTTGAAGACAGGCAGGGACTTGATCACAAAGCTTTCAACCATGCCTGTTAACTTTTCCCATAGTACAGAAGTGTGTTGTGATGATGTGTAACCCTCAAGCAATATAACTGTGCTTTGAAATGTTGATGATGGTGATTTCATTTCCCCAAAGCGCTTCTCGCTCTTATGTGGAAGTCTTGGAAAAAAAAAGCATAAAAAGAAGTAATCCTCCTTGTTCTCAGTTATCGATTTTCCCTTCCCCTTAGCTGCCACAGTGTGGTGCCCGCTCGGCTGATTTCCCAGCAAGTGGTTGCTATAGCAACCGGTAGCCACGTAGCCAGGGCGGCCGTCGAGGGCAGGGTGGTGTTAGTAGGGAGTAGAGGAAAGTAGAGGGGAGGATAGGGGCATATGGAAAGCAGTGGCAGACTATTAATAGAGCTTATCAGGGCCCAGCTGCAGAAAACTGCACTCATGGCAGCTTGTCAGATACATTACAGACAAACACACACCGTTGTTTCTGTCTGTATGTTGGAAGAGTGCTTGTGACTTAACATGTGTGTTATTGTTAATGTGGATACAGTGTCTGTGTGCGTATGTGCATGTGTGAGTGTATGAATGGGTGTTTCCCATCAGAGTAGTGCAGAGCCCACTACTGTGATGGACTTGAGTATTTGTTTTTGTCTCTAGGGTTCAACTCATATCCACAGGACATCGTCATTGCTGTTGTTTAAGTCAAGGTCAATGGTCAAAGTCATCTTTGTTACATAATTTGTTATAAGCATTTACTATAGTATAGTTTTTGTACTTTTTTACTTTTTAAACAATTTCTGAAGTTCATTTAATGTAAATTTGTTCTCTGACAAACACAATATAATATTTGCTCATTGAATATGGTAAATATGTATTTTAATGCAACTCCAATGAAAATTACCAGCAATTTCCATTAAATCCTAAAGTCCTAAAACATTTAAGTCTCAAGCTTTGTTTTTACTTCAAAAAGTATGTCAATTTGTATCTTTGTCAAGGAAACTATTAAAATGTCATTGAGAGTTGGACTTTTTTGAAATGTAATAAGTTATGGATTATAAATTACATGGTGAATTTTGTAATCGGTACAATTCATACACAGGCGTATTACCATCAAGTTAAGTTGTACTGGCCAATGTGCTAACAAGCAGTTATCACCCAGCAGACATGGAGTTAGCGTTAGCATTAATTTGAAGTCATGTTACTGGCCAGCTGATGCAATAAATCTGAACAATATATAACAAAATCAATTACTTTCTTGTCTTATAGCTCTGATTTTTTCTCTACCATCTCTTGATGAAAATATGTGGCTCCTCGGCAGCTGAATTCTCCACTGTGTTTAGTAACTAGTATTGTCGTGCACAATGTGTATTTCAGAGCCTTTTGTATTAAAGTAAGTCTGTACTGGAATAAGTTTGGTCTTCCTTTCTTCTCACTATGCAGGTATTGCCTCCATGACAGTGCCAGTGTATGTTGCTGAGGCCTCTCCACCCCACCTCAGAGGGCAGCTGGTGACGGTCAACACCCTTTTCATCACTGGTGGACAGTTCACTGCCAGCCTCATTGATGGCGCCTTCAGCTACCTGCAGCGCGATGGGTGGAGGTCAGACACAGGCAGAGACATGCAACTCACACATACAGAAGATGTACTAAGCTACATTTTGGATAAAAAAAGCAAAAATCTAATCTTATACACGGGCATGTATATACTTTAAGTACTTTTGAAAGGCTATAAGGATTCCATCTCCCTTTGTGATTGATGATCATATAGTCAGATACGATATAAGTGTCTTTTCTTTGGGTTTTTATCAAATGTCAGAGAAAGTCGGATTGGCTTGGAACCTGATTCCAAATGTCACCACATGCACAGGTCAGCCCCTAACATTTGCTGAAAGCAGCTGTAATGTACGTTTGAAAAATACTGTACTGTCTTCACTTTTTCCCTTTTCCATTTGCGTCCTTTCCTGCTGTCAAACTCAATGCAAGCTTACATTCTCCAGAGTGTTTGAATGTTGAGCTGAGAGATACCGCAGATAAGACTTGTCCTTTTTCCAATGATTTGCTTCAGCTACAATTCGGATGAAGATGGTTGAGATCGTTAAGAAGCCTATAGATTGGTGTGATTCATACTTGATAATGGCTTTTTTTTTTGAGACACATATCGAGTTTAGACTATGATTGGCATCTTTGCCTGTGCAGCAGAAGAAAAGCCCACTTTGGTAAAAGGATATGGATTTCTTTTGGTTGCATAAAACGCAGACCTGCTGCTTCTCCACTTCTTCTACCTTTGCAGATAATGTTTCCTCATACTTGTCCTTATTACAATCTTTTCCTCCCTCATTCCTCTATTTCATATCCCCTTTGCCATCCTGACACATAATTGCATAGTTCTGTTTTAGGGTTTGTGTTGAGCACTGATTGTGTGCATGAAATAATGCATAGAGGCAATTTTCCTTATTAACATAACTGCCCAGTGTATCAGTGATTTTGTTTGAGTAAAGGTATTGTTTCAGGATATCAGAATTTGATGTTTTTTGCTTATATGTGCACTAATGTTAAAGATTTTCCGATTGGGGGAAAATAAGAGCTTTAGAAATTCCCCGTGTGTTTTTTTAAAAAAGAGTTTTACTATTGTACAATTTACCTCTAGTAGTAGAACTAATGTCTCTAATTGTTGTTTTGCTGTGCGTAAAAACCCACTTATTACAGAACCTTTTCTGTTAAGTTCAGGGTTAAAGTTAAATGCTAAATGTAAATGTAATGCTGAGGTTATTTTAAGCTGAGGAATCTAAGTAGAGCCTTGACATTTTCCCCAGTGTTTAATATTAATGAAGTAAACCACCTGATGCTTGCAAGCAAATAGCTCAACATAAACTGAACTCAGGGTAACCTTTTTGCAACCTATTTGCACAACAAAAGCTTTCTAAAGTTGTGATTAGACAAAGACAAATAAACAGCTGATAAATTGTTTTCCAGTGATCAGAATAACATTCCTCTCTCCTGTATCCCCTCCCCACCTCCATCCTTTTCCCTCCAGGTACATGTTGGGTCTGTCTGTGCTTCCTGCTGTACTCCAGTTCATTGGATTCCTGTTCCTGCCCGAGAGCCCTCGCTGGTTAATCCAGCGCGGGTTGACTCAGAAGGCCCGCCGCGTGCTCAGTCAGATCCGGGGCAACCAGAACATTGACGAGGAGTACGACAGCATCAAGAACAGTCTGGACGAGGAGGACAGCGGAGGAGGTACTGAGAAGAAAAAGGATTGGGGGGAGGGAGGCACATTTTGTTGTTTTTTTAATTTATTCTTATTATGTTGTTTACAATTGTATTACAAGAGTACCTTCACAGGTATCCATGCAGTGGGTGCAATCTTTTATTTTATTTAATTGAATATCAGTGTAGAAAAAATAGGTCAAGCACAGATTAAGCCAATAACTTGCTAGTGCACCACACGGGGTGCAATCATTAATGCAGCTCTTGCTAATGCATGGCTCTCAAGGTTAAGGCAAAAGTAAGTACATTTTAGTCCATCTGATTAAACAGCTAAATCTGGGGTACACTGTGCTGATGATGAACTCCAGCAATGCTGAAAATTTCTTTTATTTGTCAAATAGTCAAAAGACTTTAGCACAAGTAGCTGTAGCTAAGTTTAATTGTGGTTGAAAAACTGTCACAGTTGCTGATAAATTTTATAAAGCAAGACACAAGAAAAGTGTTGGTATTTCAGTGCCAGATGAGATGAAGCACAAATAAGACTGCATTGCTATTTATTAATGTAATAAAAACCTCTTGACACAATCTTTTCAAGGCATTTCAATAATGTAGAGGTGTGATGTATGTAGAAGTGAGAATGTCTTTCTTATGTACCAGAGTGATTGATTAGCCCCTGCAAAGGCATACAGTGCTGTGGGGATGATTGGAAACATGTCTGAAAAGGAGCAGCTGATCCTTGGACTCACATTATTAACACCTCACAGCTGATCGAATCACAAGCTTGAGCCTTGAAGGCAGCAGTCTCCTTTTCCAGTCACTTTGGCATCCTCCGTGAGGCTGATTCTACAGTACATGCTTCCCTCCTGTTGTTTCTTATTGAAACAACAGTTAGTCATTCAGTTGCTCTGTTGCGTTCACTTGATTCCTGGGGAGATGATGGTAACCTGCCAGTCAAACAGTGAGAGCTGTAACATTGCATCTTTTCTCTCGATTTTCTGTTGACATGGTTTCCACGACTTCTTTTGTCTGCCTCAAGATGACTTTGTAGATCTTCTGTTTATCCAGGTAAAAACACCTGCTGCTGTCAGGAATATAAAGGACATCATTTTCTGTATAACAGTGAATGTTTCCTCATAGAGAAACTGGTGTTTGGTGCGCTGTAGTTGAAATCTTTTGTTGTAAGCCATCCCCTGAAAATGTCACAGATTACCGCTCTGAGTTGAAATATTTTCAGTTTTGACCCCCATTGCCAGAGTTGCTGTTAGTAACATGAAATTGTTTCAGCTTTCAAAAAGGTGAATTAGCTCTGTTGTTTGAAAGGCACCCAAACAGAAAGTGAAGGAGGTTAATGTGACCGAGTATAGAAAATACTCTCTTCTTCATGTTCAATTATTGTTTGAGCTGACCTTTGCTTGCCCACACTGAGGCTGCTGCTGTTATGAGCCATTGCAAGCATGAGCAGACAGTATTGAACTCCGTTGTCAGGATGACAGCCAACTGAGCTTTATTAGCTCATATTGCTGCTTCATAACACGGCTTGTGACAATTATGAAATTAAATTTTTTCGAAGGTACATGGTGGTCCGATCTTACAGATCCTTACCTAACACTCTAATCTCTTTTAAATCCCTGTTCAAATCAATCAGAGTAGGCTATCTCCTAAAGATAAACGCGCGCACACACACACACACACACATACACATATACACACTCGTATTTACCCACATTTGGTCATACTGTTTATCTGCCATCTGTTTATGCTTGTGTGTGAGAGAGGGCAGTTCAATTAAGTCCACAAAAGAGAGACATTATGCACATTCACACACAGCAAGCATATGGTGTCATAATCACTGCAGTGATGTGAATTTTAATCCAGTCCCAAAAACTGCCTTTTGTAACTTTCACTGCTCGCAACCTCTTCGTTTCTTTTGGGGAATTCTAGTCTGTTTTTAACAGGTATAACACGCACTGATAAAATTCACTGTAAATGTGCCAGTGTTAGCCAAAGGGCAAGTTTCCAACTGTTCTCCCCGGGCCAAATAAATTATAACTGAAGTAACAAAAGGAAAAGGAAAAGAAAAACAAACATAAATTCATACCAGAAGTGCGAAAGCAAAGCACAAATACAAAGTGAGGCTACTTAGCTAATGTAGTGAGGCAACTGTCATGCATTAATGTCTGCATGTGTTTATATTTGTCTTTTAAAGATCAAAAATGCAATAGCACAAGTATAAGAAATACAAGTTAATTGAATAAACTATTTTTTTTCTATAACTTAAGCATAAATTGCAAACAATAGCAGGTATAGCTAGCTACATTAGTAAACATGTTTAGGAAAGCACATCAGCTGTGTGCCAATGAAATCCTAAATTATTCTGGCTTTAATCAAGCATAGATTTGCTCTTGGGTAACCGATCCCTATCAAACCTGTCATCCAAGAGAATGATATATTTATGAAAAAAGATTGGTTAGTCCTTCTCCTAAATACATATTCTCATATACAGTGAAAGATAAAATTTAGAAATACAAGTATGAGTCGTTACCACAACTGCTGTCTCCCAAGGTTTGTAGCCAAGATGCGAAACAGAGTTATGTGAAAATGGAGAAGTAGGGTTAAGGGAATCATTTTGTCCTATAGAAATTAGCAGCTTTAGACGTCAGATAATTGCAAATTAATTTAAAGGTTTTCGGGTTCAATCATTTTTTTCAAATTATTACATGTAGAATATTTTTTTTGAGACAGAGAAAAGTCTGACATTAAGTTGTAAGTGCTACTGAGGAACATCACTTTTGGGGTCAAGAAAGAAGGGTCGATTCACAGGAATGAGATGACAAGTAGGCAAAGATGGAAAGAACTGTGGAAGAAAGGGAAGATGGGTCAAGTCAGAAGAGTAGAAGGAGAGGAGACAAAATTGGATTCATCCTGCGGCTAATCAACCTTGACAACAGAGAACACCATGTCTCAGGAACGAGTGGCATCCATACATCCCCTGGGTCCATGTGGCCTGCAGTGAAGAGAGGCCTGTATCACACAAAGAAACATAATCACACTGATGTACAAAAACACTACAGACATTGGAGTGTCCCTCTCCTGGGAAACAGAAGAGGGACACTGTTTGTCTAGTGCATGTGTGCCCAGCACTTGCCTTTTCATGTCAGTGTCCCCCCTCACTGTGTAACTCATCACTGCAGCCAGTGATTAAGACCCCTTTTACTGTGGTTAAAAACCCACTAACATCTGTTTTTTTTCCATTTGAAAAAGTGCAACCAGCGAACATTTCTGGATCAAAAGATGCTGCATTAGTCACAGATATTTTTTGATGTTATGACAACATAGCTGAATGAGGTGTGAAAAAAATAAAAATGCGGTAATGTGTAGTAATGTACATGTAACAGGTAAAAGCAATAACTTTAGTGAGTAAGTATTCACGGCAACATACATTGTAATCATCAGCACCTGAGTTACATGCATTTTTGCGGACACTTTGCAATTACCATGAACTGGTACTTTGATCCATAGCCACAACCAAGGGAGCAAACCTCTTTTGGTAAACAAAAAGAAGCTGCTTCTGTCTAGCATCTCTCTCAAATGCCCAAGAATGTCACAATAGTATTCTGCTTTGACAGCCAAACCCTGCATGTAAAGGAAACCACCAACATGCTCTTTGTAATGCTTCTGATCTGACATGTCTTCTTTGGTCTTGGAGACTATAGCTGTGATGATCCTTAGCATGAGTTCTGGGTCATCTAGGGTCTGTTGACAGAGATCCTCACAGATAGTGCATCTTTCATTTAGTTTTGTTTGGGATGATGATGATGTAGCTGGAGGGAGTAATTTAAAACTTACCAAATGAACTCCATAATGAAAGTCGCTGTCTAATGAACTCACCAACAAGCCACTTTGTGTTTTGCAATAAAACTTTACTCTAGGTGGTTCTTACTTAAATCCATGACATATCTTGTGCACTATGCAGCAGTGTTGCCACATGTTAATACTGTTTGATTATCTAGAATTTCATTATATGGATTTGCCAATCAAATTCAGAATTGGTTGCTCAATGATTTTTTTTTTAAATCATTAGTCATCAATCATTAGTCATGTGCAATCATTATCATCATTGTTTTGATAGTTTTCTATTCTTGCTTTTTTATGTGCTCAAAGTTTCTTAATAGCCTTGAGCCGACTTGAAATTAGCAAAATGTGCAACAATTTTGAACAAATTTGTCATTTAGTGAATTTACCTCATTGGGTGTCTCGTGTTCAAGAATGTCCTGTTATTCTATTATAACATTTAACACTTTCTAGGATAGTACAGTCAAGGAAATACTCAATGAATTTAATGATCAGATATTTTCCAAAGAAAAACAATAAAACATTTTCACAAAATTGATAAGTGATAATAAAAGTGAACATTGAGCAAATTATTTTTAAAAAATGCTTGATAATAAATAAATTATCCAAAAGTTTTTTTTGTTCTTATTGGTATTTAAATACAGTACAAAAAAAATTCCTATGTAATTTATATCACAAGATAAATTTATTAACCTTTATATTTTTTTGCAAAAAAAAAAAAAATTAAAGGTAATATCTTTCCCTTATTAAATACCTTTGGGACTGGTTAAATTTTGTGATTTTTTCTGACATTGAAAGAAAAAAGTGTTTTTACCCATAATACCCATTATTTACTTTTAATAATAGAAGATGCTTGTTTTGATCAGGTTGTGATATTAAAGACCCATAAATTCATAAAAGTATTTAATCAAAAGGTTTTTGTGCATTTGCTCTTCAGCATCAAGAAGCATTCAACAAAGATGTCTTATTCAATTGGATCAGCTCACTTTAGCTTTAATTTTTAAGGCATAAATGCAACCACTGCCTTTGTACTTTTGTTAAAAAATGTGTTACAGATTAGTAAATAATATTACATATTTCCCTAGGTTATAACACTGTTGGGAGCATTTGGGATTTATCATAAGTAGGCCTGCACAGTTCATTAAAGTATTAAATAGATGTAATATCGACAAACTAATGAGGAAATGTTGTATATGATGCCTTTAAATCCTGAATATTTAAATCCTATACCTATAATAAGGTTTGTGGAACTTTTAACAGATATAAATTCATGAAGAATCGGGCAAAAAGGGCAGACATTACATGACAGAACACAGTGCGACCTTTTAAATTTGCTTCTCCCTTTCAGCAGAGCAGAATTTGCTCATGTCTCTTCCAAATTTAGGATCGTTCTTGTTTTGGTCTTGTAGCCCACATGTGTTCAAACACTCTGTAAAAGCAATATTTGGTGTAAAGGAATCTTTTTAATGTGTGACCACCATCTGTGCCACATTATTTCATGCCTGCACCACTGGTATGTTTGCAATTTACATGCTCTTTTTAGGGCCGACATTCGACCTAGAGACCACCTGTTGCCTAGCAACCAGACAGGTGGATTAAGAGGACATAGAAATTCGTAGACAGACAGATGGAGGAGGAATTAACAACAAAAAAAAAATGCTCTCAAGGGTTCAAAACAATTTATTTGGTGACTGAGTCTCCTGATTGGCTTAGTCATGGTCAGGTGACATCAAACATACACCTGATTGATTCTGGGGGGAGAACGTTCTTGTAGATAGCAGGATTGAGGTCAGAGGAGCTGTGTGGATGCTATGAATAGTGAAATAGAATATCCTCTTGCTTTAATTTTCTTGATGAAAAATTCAGATGTCAAGGAATTTTGTTGTAAAATGCAGAAATTATCTTACCTGGGTCCAGACCTTTGAATCCAGAAAAGCAGAATAGCGCTGTGAGGGACTAACAGTTAGCCAAGTAGCAGGATAAATAGTATTGCCATGCTGTTGCCAACTGGTTGTGAGCTGTCAAGTTGTAAGCCGGAGAGAAGGACAAAATTGTAAAGATGGGGAGTGCTGCTAAAATATAATTTAGGATTCTGTTTGTGTATGTCACCCCATCACTTATTTCTCGCTAGGAGAGTTTTCAAACCTCCACATAGATTACAGGTCACCACAATATTCCTCTTGTCTTTTTACCATCAGAAAGGAAAAATAATGTGCATATTTCCACAAGAGAAATCCCACGCCTGGACTGTCGTCGACTGCCGCCATCGTTGTTTTCATTCATTCACTTGCACGTCACTGCGTCACGGGCGCTTCACGTCCACCAAGGAAACTGTAGTTCTGAGTTATGCTCCTTAAGTAACGAGTAACAAGCCTGTTTAAATCGCAGTAATGATAAAAGCATTACAGATTTTGACAAAGTAATTAGTTACAGTACTCGTTACAGCAAAAGTAACAGAGTTACTGTAATGCGTTACTTAATAACGCGTTAGTCCCAACACTGGTCATTCAGTTATGTTGGTCATTTGTGATTAGTCGGGGAAAATTGAATCCCTCTCCCCCACAGAAATCACTTAGAGTGAAGGCAGACTAAAGAGAGGCACAGAGTGTAACAAACTGACAGTTCTGTCTGATGTCAAGTGAAAAAAAAAATCACAAGAAGTGAGGCAAAGACAATCAGAAAGCATGAAGTGACTCTGGTAGTAACTTACACCTGGATTTCTTTTTTTTTATAATAAAGGCTGATCCTTTGGCCCCATTACATGCAAACGCACACAAACCACTGGTCACAAAACCCTGTGTACCTCAGGTGCTGATGATTAAGTGATGTAACCGGGAATACTGACTCAGAAAATGCATGAACTTCATTGCTTGCACCTGCTGCATGCCCACTGCTGTGTAGCACTCATTTTGTGTTTAACAGAAAGTCTCTTAAGCTTTTGATTGTATCTTTGAGTTCCTGCTGTCTAGTGTAATAAGCTTTCGGACTTGCCAGTAGTTCCTCAGCAGGAAGATGGAGCTGTAGTGGTGACAGGTGACAGGCAGAATTTTAAACACACCTTAATTTTAAACATATCTCATACATATACTATTTCTCATTGGTTGTTGTGTAATTATGACTGTTTTCACAAATTAATGTTTAGACCTGTAAAAAATATTCCAAAAGTTTTGTCTTTTACACAATGTGCAGCTAGATACAGAAAGTTGAATGTGAGTGATGGGTTCCTCTACATTGCATTGTATAACCATTCGTTTACAAAGTGACTGTATTAAACACGGATGATTTTGCAGGCAGTTTGAAGGCTATGATGTGAGTTTAAAGGATGGGAAGTGTTCCATAAATTTATCTTCGTTGGAGATCTTCTGGAGAACCCTAATAAGTCTGCTGTTACACTGCAGCTGAGGATTCTCAAAGGAGAAAACATGTTTTAGACCTCAGAACCCATGATTAACCTTTTCTCTGAAAGACTAGGTCTACTGGCGTGAAATACTCCATTGTAAAAAGCCCTTGGCCCTTCTAACCTGTGATCAGTAGCTCTACTCACAGCTCCTGCAAAAATATTGATGTTTACTTGTAGCCTAGTTGAGTGTGTGTGTGTGTGTGTGTGTGTGTGTGTGTGTGTGTGTGTGTGTGTGTGCATGTATTTGTGCATGTGCGTTTTCTCACCTGGAAAAACAAATGCGCACCATGCCCCTTTGCTGACATGTCTGTTACCATGGAAACAACACTTTGCACTTCCCTTTTCTCTCACCTCAGATGTAACAGTCATTATAGTGCACACAACCCCCTTACCACCCCCCCACCCGGTCTTTCTCTTTCTCTCTCTCTCTCTCACACACACACACACACACACACACACACACACACACACACACACGCACACACACGTGCATGCACACATCCTGAACTCCCAAAGGTGTTAAAGGCCCTGTGGTCAAAACCTGATAATGATAGAAGGATTATTATAGAAAGAACAGCAGCGCACGTAGCTATCACCACACAGCTGTCATCACCTTCTGACACAGTGTAGTCAGTATCCTATTAAAGAAGCATTTTGTATGCAGAACAATTTTCAAGAGTGTGTGTGCCAACATATATTCATAACGTAAATCCACTTTGCAGGAGTATAGCCTTTAAATATAACATTAAAAAAGTCCTCTAATGTTCCTAAATGAAAGCATTTTTTTCTTTTCTTCTTGATATTGTATTATACTAGTTATTAAAGCCAATGCAACTCAGTCAATTCTTATGGTAAAATAACTGCTTAATATAAAACTATGGCAGCCTTTGTAAAAGCACTAGGGAGAATTTCTATTCTTTGAGTAAAATTTAATTACAAAAACTAAGATAGTCCTCGAGGTTTTTTTGTTGATTTGAACATGTGGGTCTCATATGATGTCCTTGTTCCCAAAGGAACATATTGTAGGCATTACTGACTTGTATTTTTGCTGCTTTAACATCAGGCTATTGTGAAATAGTGGACATAGAAACTTTTGAGTCCCTGCTTCATCTTTTGACAGAGTTTTAAAGATGTGATGATGATGTGTTGTCAGCCTTAAGTCAATGAGCTCTGATTACTGTCTGTTCAGCCCGAGAGGTGGTTGTGGTGGTGGGAGGTTGTTAATGACAAAGAGATAGTGAAGTGGAAAATTGAGGTGTTTGGGCATCAATTGTGATGGAGAAGCAATACTGTGGCAATATTGCTGGCCAATTCTGTCATCTATTATATTGCCATTTTTCTTGAGAAACTTCATAGTGCACTATATTGAACACATTGATTTCTTCTGAAGGCTTGTTCATAACAGCTTTTGGTGCAAGCAATACTGAGCAGACTGATGTAACCTTATGAAAGAAAAGGTCATAAATCGTGACTGAGTAATGGAGGCGGCATCAAGCAGTAGATCTCTATATCTACTGCTACATGTCATTTCTTTTTCTTCTGCAGCAATTAAAGCAAAAAGTCAACAAGCAAATTTTATTGGAGAGAGAATGCTGTAGTCAGCTTGAATTTATATTAATCATAAAGGTATCAAGTTTTGTCAGGCAAAATGTTTTAAAACCACTCCAACAAAACTGTCCACTTCTCGGCTATGTAAAACAATGTCAAGTATGTTTTAT
>JAPZDZ010000015.1:5378295-5388952 GCA_029783805.1 Acanthurus tennentii
AGTTCTGGGTGGTAGCAGGTAGCAGCAGATAGCAGATTATTTTAGCGATAGGAACAAGTCTGGATCCGAACATAAGAAATGTCTTTTTTTCTTTCACACTTAAAGTAACATCATACCGGTATTAATAATGCCAGTGTTTCCTTTCATTTCTGTGGCCTGCAGCTCACACAGAAAATGAGGTCATTTTTTTTTACAGTCAAAACAAGTAAAGCAAAACAAAGCACAAAATTTCAGCTTCAAATGCTTGTACAAGAATATTAATATAATTTACTGGGTCCTATGCTTTTGAGTTTTAGAAATATGTGACCGTACATGATGAGGTCAGATGATGAGTCAGTGTGCTGGTAGCAGTATTAGATGTGGAGAAAAGATTCCTGTTGTCTCCTGTCTTGTGGGCTCGGATGTTCCTTTCTGTTTCTGCTAAATCACTCGGTGCTGCCTGTGCCGGCTGTGCACAGTGTTTAAAGAAGGGTGGATACTGCCTAAATATAGAAGTATTATGCACCAATCTGATACCACGTAATTTATTTATTAGTAACAGGACCCTGCTACTTCCAAGCAGCATCCTGAATGCAACTTAACGTTATTTTATCTTAAACACACATCTTAACGCTAATATCCATAGATGACAAGCAACTTATGTAACGTATGGTAGATCTGTAACATAAAATCCCCACAGTAATTGTGTACAACTGTTAAAAAAATGAAAATATTAAATTTTACTGAAACATCTCTCGTTTTTAATAATAATTTCTTAGTAATTTGATTACTAAGAAATTAGATTTTTCGAGAAGGATGAAGCATTGGGCTTTGTGACGATGCAGGAAGATCGGCTGCTTCTTTAGGGAGTAATTTGATTGGCGGATTGTCATGAGGAGTGATGTCAGCTTGTGATTTAATTGGCAATTTTCCAGGAAGGATGAGATCAGAAGCACAGTGATGATAGACTGACTCATCTGCTTTTTTAAAGGCATCTCCCTATTTCTTTTCCCCTCTCATCCTCTTAAGTCCTCCATGTGGCCAACAAAGAGATAATATTGAAAATAATGATCATATTTATCTTTATCTTTATATCTGTTTTTGTTACAAAGACCAGAATCCAAAATTGTCTCAAAATAAGACACAAGATAGCTTTAACAGATTGCAGTCATGTCAGTATCACCACTGTTATTAGAGTAGTTAGAATGAAACTGCCAAAATCAAGGTGAAGGCATTTGACGCATGGGGGTTTCTCCTCCATGCATGTGTGAGCATGAGGAGACCTCTGTTTCTCAGGCCGTCACTGTAATCGCAGTAATGAGACTGAGAGCAGGAGCCTAACAGGACTTGTCACATGTGGAGAGGCTGACAAAGCCCCTCTGTGTCTCTCTGTCTGTAACCTAATGTGTGTGAGTGAGTGTGTATTAGAGTAAGTAACTGCGTTTATGGATGTATATACATGTCTGAGTCCCTTTCATCTCTTCGAAGGGCCCAGTGAGGTGGATCCCATCAACTTATCACATCACTCAGTGCCAGCCAGGGGCTTTTCTGTACTCATGTTGGAATACACACTGATCTGATTGGTGAATTGCTGCTGAATGTTTTTGCCCACCTGTTCTCCTCAAGTTTTTTTTTTCTGTATATCGTCACTTGGGATAAAGAAAATCAACCTAAGCAGCTAAAAAGTAAGCTAAGGTTACTTAAAAGGTATTGTTTCTTAAAAAAGAGTTCACCAGTTTACATGAAATCATGCTGTTACCTTTCGAATATTAGTCATTTGTGAGTAAAATACAGAAATTATGAACAAGTCTTAAGTACTTTAGCAAAAATAGCAAGCTAACACAATTAGCATTTTCTTTTAAAAACTATTGCGCACCTCTGGCCACAAACTGACAAGCAATCTCTTCCGTTAAATTTTAAAAATGGAATGTGAATGCACTTTTCTTTTTGAAACTGAACATAATTTATGTAGTTTTTCATTAATCCTAGTTTGAGATTCAGGGAATTATGTTTAAGTGTTTCCTTGTCAAAAGTCCGATGAGAAGAAATCTGTATGCTAAGTATGACACTTAAGTCAGACAGTCAACTTAGACTGGAAACAAAAGGACACAGCCAGCCTGGATCTGTTGAAAGAGGAAACAATCTTCCCAAAAGCACATTTAAAGGTCACTAAATGAAATGTCAGATCTCATAGTTTAAGAATTCATACAGCAAAAGAAGCGTGAATGAGAAGTTGATGCAGAATGGGGGTTTCTTAGAAGGTATTAGCTTTCTGCAATCTTTGGCAGATTTTGTTACCTTGAGACAGAGCCATGCTAGTTGTTTCCCTTCCTGCGATATTAAATTTTTTACTGCATAGGGGTCAATAGGGTGCATATGCATAGACTTAAGAAACGGAATGAGAATTCGAAAGGACACATTTATAGAGAGAATAAAAAGAAGAGGAGGCAAAATAAAAGGAAAATTTACCGCTGTAACTTAAGCGTTACTGTGCATCAGAGACAATGTAGGACAAAAAGTAGTTTAATATTCATATCCATATATGCATACCCATACACATATACTTAAGCCTTGCAAATACTGTTCACACTTGCTTATATATGTCCATGTACACAGATGCTCCCATACATAAATCTGGTACTTTTTTTGATTATACAGACCAAATATGTAAAAAATAAATAACCTAAATAAAATATTTAAGTATTTTTAATCGACCTTATCGACCTACGGTAACAATTCCACTCTGACTGTTTTTACCCAAAAGGTTTTTGCATATTAGATTGACAGCCTTGAGAGCATCGGTCCTTTCATCTCTTGGCATGTAAGTGAATAAGGGCAATTCTTAAGATGTCAGCTATTCCTTTAAATAAACTTGCCAATATTTAGGTACAACAGATGCAACATCTCCACCTCCTTTTTTTATTGCTAGAACATGTCTTACTATCAGCGAACAATTTCTCAGGATTCTCATGATAAATACTCTAAAGCTGCCTATGGAAATGTACCTTCTAATCCTCTCCACTCTGGAACGTCTTAGTAGGCCTATTTTTCTTCTTAGTATTCTCTCCAACAAGCTGAAACTGTCATAGCAGATTAATGTGTTGAGTAGTCATTACACAAAGGTTTTCACTGCTTGGGGGCCCCTGGTCTGTGTGAGTGGGTGTGTGTATGTGTGTGTACCTGAAAATGGAGGTTTTCACTAGTAATAGTGGTTGAAGAAATAGTTTTTTACTCAAACATCTTTCTTCAATAGCCAAGACTAATATTCAACATAAATATACCAAGTTAAAAGCACAATTGAAATCGAAAGCTAGTTTTGAATTTACCTGAGAGATCATCAAGCCAATACACAATGTAGCTGCATAACTTCTAGTGAGATTATATGTACACGAGTATGAAAGTGTTGAGACATGCATTTTTCAGTGCACGTGTGTGACTGTGCTCATTTGAGAAGCAGCAGAGTGAAATATCCTGGAGAAAAAGCCTGTAAGAAACCCGTGTGTGTCACTCTAGAAGGTGGATTAGTGCTGTAAGTCTCCACAGTGCTGAAGGGCAGCCCGTATTCACCCAGGAGAGGAGTGTTTTGGGTTGAACCACAGAGTGAAGCCTGCCAGATCATAATCACAGCTAAAGTCAGTCACGCTAATAATAAGCCAGCAGGACGTGCTTCACACCTAACTTATCCCTCACCTGTTTACAGTTAACTGAGATGTGTGATGTTGGAACTTGTATTAGTTTTGAATACAAAAAATATCTCAAAATAGTGCTCCATTGTTCCACAGTGCTCAAACATAATTAATGTAAGACTAAGACACACTTGAACTCTATCTTCTTTTGATCTGTTACATCATCAGTAATCTAATGATGCACACAATTGTCTGGAGGCAGTAGTTTTGCAGGTTTTTACACATTGCATACAAATTGTACATTTGCCATTTGACAAGACATGCTATATGTATCTGAATCACTTTTTATCCTCAAGGCAACCATTAAGTTTCATTAATCCTAATGTGCTGTATAAATCTGAGTGCAGTGCTGCAGTGCAAGTTTTCTGTCGGATGCAAAAGTTTATTGACAGTCCAACATAAAACTAGCATGTCTTTAAGGCAAGGCAAAAACATCACACAATGGAGGTCAAAGTGGTGGGAAGAAAACTTCATCAGTTTTGATCAGCAATTAATATTTGTACCCATGTCCACAAACACACACACGTTCTAAGACATACATTAACTATTTTATTAGTCTTATTGCAATTATATCAAACACTTTGACATTTTAGGAAGTGCTTAATTTGCTTTCTCGTCAAGAGTTAGATGAGAAGATCAATATCACAGGCGTATCTGTTCAATAATGGCAAATAGTCAAAAGATTGATAGCTTAGGTAAAGATTCAAAACTTGGAAAAAATACTTGCTTAGTCATGTCCGCCTGCGCACCTTGGGGCTTGTTATGAGCATGTTAGTCTGCTAATGTCAGCATTCACCTTGAAACATGGCTGTGTCATAAGTAGAACCTCAGTACCTTAACAATACTGCGGTTAGCAGCTTTAAAAATATAATACACTGTTATTAAAAGTAGTATAGAATTTTGCAGAATTGTTAAGTGGTATGAGTAGTTGCCTTGAGAGCATTAATTTTTTAAAAAAAGGAAAAAAAGCCTTACAATCAATTTGATAATGGTACATCAGAAAGTCTTAAAATTGTTCCCTTCCTTGAAGAGCTAAGAAGCTAGAGAGGAAAAACATTAGTTTCTAAAGGTTGAATCAGTTCATTGTAATGGTCTTCTGTTAAAAACCATCATTACACACACAGATAATAGGTCGTTTTGACTGAATAAAAGCGGCCTCCAAATGCTGATTGTCCTCAGTGTTTTGTCTGGGCTCTAACCATTATGTCTGGTCTGTCTTTTTACATCCTGTCTCTTTCTCTATCTCTATTTAACATTTTCTCAGACATCCATTTTCTTTGTTTACCCACCCTTTTCCCCGTCCTTTATGTATGGGGGACCCTGGGGATGTCGTAGCACTATACAAAACAAACACTGCAGTATGCTGTGGAGATGCACACAATCAGAAAGAATGGCCATTTATTCTTAATGGGGCTACAGTATTACAGGCATGTTCCCTCCGTCCTCCATAGACTCTGCAACCACTGACTTATTCCATTACCCTTTATGAAATGTGACATTTTTTATCACTGACATCTCATATTGAAATCCATATTTCGTTACGCTTCTTTCAAGTTGCCGAAGTGAACAATAACCTGGTGACTTAATGCCCTTGCTTTAGGCGGCAGTGAGTGCCTCTATTGTTACACTGGATTACAGTAATGACTCTCTGTCAAGTCTTGGGAAAGTGGCCAAAAGGATTAATGCAGGTTCGCTCCTGTAATGCCCTAAACCATCCCACCAGTAAATCAGTCTCCTCAGATGACCTAAACACATAGACTGGTATAGTTACGTCAATTTTACTTAGAACATCTATTGTGTCCATTTAATGAGCACTCTTTTAATAGGTATAACTACATTGATTGATATTTTTATTAACAATGAGTCAGGGGAAGTTAATAATGAAACCACAGAGCATCACAAATTGACTCTGCAGTTCGATGTAGCTCTTACAAAGTTTTTTAGCCTCTTTTATGCTATTGTTTTTTTTCTTTGTCTATAACTTGACTGGTCTATCTCATTCTCACTACACTCATTGGAATAATTTCTAGATGCAGCAGGAAACTGTTTTTAGCAATAAAAGCTCTGAGAAATCACTATGTGCTAGCCAGCTAGCTTTACACAACAGAGGAGACCGTTAGCAACTAGCTTGTGGACATAGTAGAGAATTTAGCAGCTAAAGAGACAGATATTTTCTGCAGGAGTTGGTGGAAAACAAAATGGAGAAAACAGGAGAGTGCATATCGAGCAACATCTACTGTAGATGGATGTTGATGCTAACGTCATGTATGTTTCCTGCAGCAGTTGGTCGAGACTTAAACAAGGCTAAACGCGGCACAGTGTTAGCTCTAGATGCTAATGTGGCATGTGTCTGCTGGATGTGTGAACAGGCAAGAGTTTGTTTGCTTAAAATCCAAAGATTATATTTGAGCAGATGAAAAGGTTTTACATACAAAGATTCTATTTATTTCTTGGTATTTCCTGACATAATAATATAATCCATTTCCTTTATTTCAAGTAATTCATGAATTCATAAAAACACATTGTAGCCCTCAAAGGACAGATTTAAATTAAAGTCTGAAAAACAACAATTGTGAGATATGGGGTTTTTTTTCCTAATAACCCTAACCATACCGGTATAATTTTTCTCTTATTCTGAATTTGTAAAATATTTTATGCTTTAAAGTTTATTTTTAGTAAACTACTGATCTCTATCCATAAATGACAACACAATGGCTATGGACTTTTGAAATACAGGAAGAATGTTTAGCAACGCACACTGTTACCCATGCACTTTCTGTTATTTTCTTATGAACGCTTGCCAGTTTGTTAAATCTCTCTGTCCATATTGTAATGCACAGTAACAAGGCTGTACAGGTGTACAGTTACTGCAGTTTCTCCTCCAGTCAGGGCTCAGCAGTCCCTCCCTGGCTCTGATCTCTTTTCTCATCAGGGCTGTAATCCCAGATAGAGTCTGCTAAATAGCTGGGATCTGGTGACACACACATACAAACACACACAAACTCAACACACACATGCAAAGCGCACAGGCACGCACACTCTCTGACTGCCCTTTCAGGCCATTCAGAAGTTCTATAGACTCTTCTGTGATGAATGTGAGAGTCTTTTCTTAATGCGAGCACACACAAAAAGTGTACACACAAGTGTTAACACACAGAATACAAACTGCATGCCAAGTGCAACATCTTTACACATACACACTCACACATGTACACACACACACACAAGTTAATGCCTGCCAGCAGAGAGCAACAATAGCAGCCATTTATAACGATACTGTTCTGAGATTCTCAGGTGTCTTGGTTATTTTTTCTTCGTTTAAATCTCATTGGGGTTTATTTTGACTGTAGACTTGGAGAAATTAATTTGGCATCTACAAACTGTATCCCAGCAGGATATTTCCATTTTTTTCAACATTATAACCGGGTATTTCAGGGTTATCTTTGCTGTGTATAATCTTCTGTGTTTTTCTTTCAAAGCAGCAAGTATTTCTGATCTTTTAATGCTCCCAATATGTCCAAATATTTCCTTGGTCTGCCTCCAATATTTCCAAATTATCCTCAGGTGGACAGTGAGTTCAGTGATGAGGAGGATGGGAGGAAATGATGTAATAACAGTATGTTTATTTGCGCTAAAGCAAACAGAGCAATTCCTTAATGAAATCCAGGGTGGGACTGTTTACCCAGAGCTCTCTCTCTCCCTCTCTCTGAACAGTGCAGGCACTGTACTGTGTATGATGTCTGCTGGAGAGCGTGCTGGCACTGCACGGTCCTTCACAGACCCACACTGCACAGTAGCAGCACTCATCTGCTCGCAGCTCAGAAAAAATATCATCTCCCTTCAGTTCAGCTAAAAATCAAATCAATCACTGTTACAAGATGAATTCTCAGGCTCTAGATGCGTGTACGGACAGCTCTGCTCACATAAACTTCCACAGACCAAATTGCCAAGGGCCTTACAAAATGTAGTTTTGAAAACTCTGGCTAAATGAAGTATTGATATTGATCTATGAAATGTCTTTCACAGGGTTTGATTTAAAGCCTTTTTTGGATTGTAGTTACAGGAATGGCAACGTCATTATATCGATGGCTCAAAATGAAATTTAGTGCAGTCATGTCCCCCTCAGGATAAACTTTTTTAACTTAGGTAACCTCTAAAGCACCATCACCATTTTGATTTATGACTGAATACCTGCACATCTAATGACATTCCCATCAGCCTCAGCTATCCTTTGTGGTAACTGCTAATGCGCACATGTTATGCAAACACAATAATCTCAGATGGTGATGATTGTAAGCATTAGACCGGCTTAACACCCATGTATATATATCTATGTTAACACCAACATGTTAGCATGAATATTGTGAGCCTGTTAGCATTTTGTGCAAAAACACTGCGCTTTAGTAGCATAAAGCATCACAGTCTTGCTAGCGTGACTTGTTCAATTTATAATTTTAGGGATTTCAGCTCAACACTGTTCTTGCATAGAAAAAAAGTGATGGATGTTAGATTTGTTCATGTGTAGGATTTTAGGGTTTTCAGGAAGGGCTGCCAATAATGACATTATCTCATTTTAAAGCGCCAGTCAGCTTTGCATAAGAGGGTTAGCGCTGCGTCGCCTGCTAGAAAAGATCAGTGGTGGATTTTTCTGTCCCCAACTAAGTCTGGTTTTAAATCTGTCTGTCTTTGTCTCTTTCTGTCTGCCAGGATCCGTCCTCAGTTGGCGAAAGAGAAAATCGAGGGCTGTCACATCTGCACCTTTGTGATGCCCGGGGAGCCACAAGTGGTCCTGGGAAAGGACAAGGCCTTCACCTACGACCATGTGTTTGACATGGACAGCCAGCAGGAAACCATCTACAAGCACTGCACCGAGAGACTCATCGAAGGTTGCTTTGAGGGCTACAACGCCACAATCTTTGCATATGGACAGGTTGGTTTCTGGGCTTTGCTTTTGCATGTTACCAGATCAGCACAGCGGTACACGAACATTCACACATTCACTTTTGCTGACATTTCAACTTTGCATTGCTCAAGGCGATGGGGCTGCTTCCAACTTTTCCAAGATTTATAGCAGCGTGTGATATGTAGCTGATATCATTTCATATCATCAGACAAGTAATACAGGAGTAAACAGGCCGCACAGCTGCATCAGCTCTGTCAGGTCACTATCAGCTGACAAGCTCCAACTTGTTCTCACCACCAAAGCTTTATATTGGCTCTGATAGGTTAGCCTATCTCTCCCTCTTCTTAGAGGCAGAAATAGAAAAGGAGTTTATTACCATATCAGTGCCTCCTCTCTTACATCATACTTAAGCAGGGAACTAAGTCAAAGTCAAAACATGACTGGGGGAAATTACAGAGATGATCCTTATATCTGGTCTCTTACAGCTTTGCAGTTAAAAGGAATAGTAAGCCAGCAGCTGATTAGCTCAAAAACCATGGTTTTGAGTGGAGTAAACAAATAAGATTTAAGTGTGATTTAGTTAGTTTAAAAGGTGCCAGTAGGCAGATTTTGTTACCTTTTATGGTGCAGGCTACCTATTTCCCTTTTTTCCTCCAATCTTAATGCTAAGCTAACTAGCTACTGGCTTTAGCTTTGTGTTATGCAGATGGACGAGAGTGACATAACTCTTGGCAAAAAGGTAATTAAATATATTACCCAAAAACCTGAATATTTCTCTCTGTTAGTACAGAGGGTGATGATTGTTCTTGTGTTTTCATACCATTGCAAGGCAGAGAATTAAAACAAAGCTTTTGGCCGAAAAATTATTGCAGGATTTTTTTATTCTTGGTGTTTACTTCAAATTAATGAACACTTTTAGTCATTATTGTAAGTGTAAAATGAAGTCCATCTGTCAGTCTCTTTCACTCAAATTTTGCACAAGACAAAGTCCATTGTAGAGACAATATTGTCAGTTATTCAACAGAGTCACATTAGATAGCATTCTTGTCAGACCAGAATGCAATGCGGTCGAAAAGCATGCTCTATTTAGGGTAATATATATATAAGTTCTGTGTTGATATTATTAAAGAATGTGTTAATTAATTAATGTTAATAATGTGAATCTGTTCCTCTTTTACATGTAGTTTACATCACGCTATATCAACATTTTCTTTGCTTAGCACATCCAACTCTTGTCTTTTTAAAGTATTTGGTGGGTTTTTGAGCTTTCAATGTCTCCAGCTGCAGCCGACAGTCTCTTGTTGAGCCAAAGTGGTTAAACTTTCCCTCTTCTTAATCTCTCTCTTCACCGTTCTTCCCTCTGTTCATTATTCTCTCCTCACATTGTTCCTGCAGCCCTTGTGTTCCTGTCAAAGAGCCTTTCACAGAGCGCAGCGGAGGCCGTACACACACACACATATACAGACACACAGAAACACACACACACACAGAGTGTATGTGAATACGCTCTAAATAACCACACAGGTGTGGTCTTACAAAATAAATCAGACAAACACACACTGCTCTTTCTTGTTCACACGCATTTGCTCTTGCGCTGTGCCTCATCTATCACCACTCACATGGAGAGACTCACACACACTCCTGTCAGGGTGGCTTTCAGGGGTTTCGACAGGGGAGAAGACGGGTGACGCGTGAATTTGGGATCAATGTTACATTCCTCTCTTTGTCACCGTGGCGACCAACCCATCCCCTCTGACCCCCCCTAAACTTCTCAGAGCTGCAACTAAACTCTGAGACCCAGAGTGTTAAATGGTTGGAAGATATGGCAAAGAAAATTTACAAATATGATGAGATATACATGAAAAAAAAACACAAAATAGATATTTTTCCCCATTTGTTAAAATTGCTGATGACTCATTCTTCCTCCCCACGTCTAGACGGGTTCAGGAAAGACCTATACCATGGGAACGGGCTTCGATGTCAACATCGGGGAGGACGAGCTGGGTATCATTCCCCGGGCCGTCAACCACCTGTTCAGAGGGATCGAGGATCGCAGACGGGCTGCCACGGAGCAGGGCAGGCCTGTTCC
>JAPZDZ010000015.1:5412084-5429307 GCA_029783805.1 Acanthurus tennentii
TCTGTACCTTATATAAATTTGTGTGAGTGTATGTCTCACAGTGTGTCTAATAATTTATGCCCCAGTGTGTGTATGAACCCGTCCACCCCCATCTAGCCATGCGGTCATGTAGTGGCAGTATGATGTTTGCCCAAAGGTGCCTTAATGGTTTTTGCCACCACGCCACACATTCAGCAAAGGGCGGGTCGGTGCATGTGTGTCTGTAAGACAGCTATATTTAGAGATGAGGTTTGCCAGTAAACACACTGAGTAATGCTGAGATGCGTCATTTTAAAATCATATGACTCGTATCATCTAAACATCATGCAAGCACACACACACACAATACACACACACTTATGCTACAGTATCAGCTGTTTTGATGCCACACGCATGCTTTTTGACAAAAAGAAAAGCATAGAGGAATTTTTTTATACACTGTAAGTCTCTTTTTGAGCTGCACACACTCATAAACACAATGTCCTCATAATGTGACTCTCCTCCCTATCCCCTCACATTCATCATGCTGTCATTCTATTCTCTGCCAGCGGAGGGTCTCCCTTTCAGTTAATTAAATCAGATGCTTATCTTCTTAGAACGGAAAAAGAGGGAAGAGAGAGAGGGAGAGGAAATAGAGAGAGACTCTTATTAGTGTTTCTACACACACACACTAATAATTATATAATATCCTTACAGACTACTGGGAGCAGAAAAGTGTGCAGTCGATGGACTGAATGTGCTGCACACATACTCCACCATCCAGATGCACATGCACACACACACACTCAAAGACTTGGTTACCAACAGGGGTCATAATGGGCAACTCAACTGCTCTTTACTATTCTTTTTATAGGTAATTTGTGTAGGGGCACACGTCAGTGGAGTAAGACCTTCGAAGGTGCACCTCAGTAAGTAAAGTTGAATAGTAAAGTTGGGGGACTTACAAGAGGCAGATCAGCAAAACAAAAAAAGGTCAGAACTAAAGCAGAAGAGGTTGAGATATACTGACCTTTATTCAACGAAAGACAAGTTTGTAAATTACATTACAAATTACTATATTTCCCAGGATGCAAATCAGTAGTGCCTTTAATTCGGCTCCTCTGGCAAGATCACTCAACACCTGCTGTTTGTAACACCAGCTGTCATAAACATATAGTTTTGAGATCAATCTGGAAAAACCCTATCAGGGGCCAAATGGCACATTTTTGCCCAGGGCCCTCTAACAGGTTGATCTGGCAACGCAAGAGGTAGCGAGGTGTGTTTTGCCGGAAACCCAGTGAACTAAACTGAAGTAAACTGAACTGAACTCATGTGAATAAAAGTATTGAGGACAGGGGATACGTGCTCTTGCATCCACACTCCCATACACACACAGAAAGAGAGATACACACATGCCTGTACTTCTGTACTTGTGGGGACCGTCATTGAAATAACGCATTTGTTAGCTCCGTTCACCTAAACCTCTCAAGTCTGAACTCTCAAACAGCCCATGAAGGCTTTTCCAAAAATGATAAGCAGCCCAACTGTCCTCACTTTTCAACATGTCCTCAATCCCAAGTGGTTCTCATAAGGATAGATGTACAAGAGCAAACACACCCAAACCCACACACACACACACATATGCACACACAGGAAAGACTTTTCATGACAAATTTCTTCTATTTTCTTGATGATTGTATCATTGTCATTACTTCCATGCCAGTAAATCTGAAGCACTGAATTTTAAATGAACTGAACCGAAGTCAACTGAACTGCACTGAATTGAAAGAGTGAGGGACAGACAGAAAGAGGGGAAGGAGATGGCAGAGAGGCATAAAGAAAGAGGGGAAGGAAAAGAGTGAAATGCACACACAGAAGCTCACAGAGGAGGAGAAAGAGAGAGGTGACATCACATCTCCCAGCCTCTCTCTCCCTCTCTCTTGCACCTTTGCTCCACTTCTCGCCGGGGAGGCGCACACACAGTTTTTTTTTTCACTGTCCTCCTTCCTCGCTCATTAAAAGGGGCTGGACCACGGAAAACGGCAAAAGCAAAGGAAAACATTTTTTTTTTGACAGGATGAACAACAGTTTTTTAAACATGGCGTCGATAGGCGACTTCGACCCGCTCAACGCGTCTATTCCGGCCACTAAAGTTGAAATCACAGTGTCCTGCAGGTAGGGGAATGTGTCTTTTTAACCTGGTTTTAGTCTGGCAGGGTGACGGAAAAACACCGAGCTGTGAACGCAGCTGAAAGTCACCTGCACTTAAACTCCGTCCAAGTTTCTGTTTAGTTTTAGTTTAGCGTGTTTTACAACGACTGCGGTACCAAAAATACCGTGAAAAATTACACATTTTAAAAAGCGAGTAGACGTAAAATGGCTAAGTATTACATGTGATGCTAGTTTGTCTCTCCAGCGCTGTTTGAGGGCAATAGTAACTATTTTATACATTAAACACATGCGCAGGACTACTACAGCCTTTTATACTTTACATGACTATTCTGTACAGTAATACTGTAACCAGAAATGTGATTTTGTGCGCACAAACTCACTTACAAGTACCAGGGACGTTTAGCTCCATGTTACTGTAACGTTATGACATTAACGAGACACGGGTTAGCATGTTTACAGTTGCACCAGGAAAGGAAAAATGTGTTTTAGTGATATTACAACAACAGTTTTTGTATATAATCATACTTTAAGTGTAATATTTTGAAACTAGATTATTGGAAACAGCTCAAGGTCTAGCCTTGTTTGATTATTTGATATAAAAGACACTGTATGTGTTTATGTAGGATTTACGCTACTGTGATTATAAAGCGCACGAGCAGGCTAATGAGTTGATGTCAAATATTTGAGACATTTCATACTACAGGGTTTCTGTGGTGCCCCTTTTAAGTGTTTTTCTTGTTTTGTTTAATAATGTGACTGCTGACAGTTTTGTTTTTATATCTAGTCGGTCACTTGTTATGGTGGAGGCAGTGTTTTGGCTTATCAAAAGCATATAAATGGGTTTAAGTCATTACACGCAGTTAAGGTGTGTGGTCATGCGAGAGAGCGCGTGTTATCTGACGTGATGAAAACGGACAGAGAAAGCAGGGGACGGGGCTGGTATGTGTTTAACCCTCTTTGAAAGAGGTCTTTCTCTCTCATTCAGGAGGGATTTTCCTCTCCGTATTTAAACAGGGTGGGAAATGCCGATTGTGGTTTTAGTCTGGGGGACTGTTGAACCACAGCAGGCTGCAAACTGTATGCTTCACAGGTCTGCCACATGTTCTCCAGCCCCCCTTGTAAGGGAATCCAATAAAATGTGTCACCTCAGTCAGATGAAATAGGTCACGTTACATGCTAGTGATGTGTTTTACTACAAATAGATGTTAAAATAAATAGAATGAAAATTGTACAAAAAAACAAGTTGTTTAAGAAGGAACAGTTGAAACTGATTTCATATTTAAGAGTGTCATACCTGTTTCTCTACATAAAATATGGCATCAGAATGCTAAAATGCCCTGTCAGAGGAAGCGTGTTGCAGTTCTTATATATTGCTGTAAAAGAGCTACAGGGATGACATATTTTCTGTAGGCCAACCCCGGAAGTTACCATAGAATAAACCTGGTTCTCACCAAAGCCCATTGGATTTTATCATTGGATTTTGGACTATCGCAGAAAATGAGCTCCGGGGCAAACAAAGGTTTTGGAGTGCTTATACATTTAATTCTACAAGATGGTTTCCCAAATAAACACAACTGTTATGATTCTTTAGATGTAAATGTTATCATTAGAAGGAAAGGCAAGCATTTGGCTGTAATCAAACTATGCCACGGTTGCATGACAATAGTGTCACCACCACGAGGCTTCCAACTTAAACACATTTTGATTTGATGAGTCAACAAGGTGGAAAGTTTGAGTTAGAATAGTTAGTAATAGTGCGAGTAAACAAAATGAGGCTGTAATGATGGTCAAGGGAAGAGATTACTGTAGTTACATTGTCGCTGTGTTTGTTTTTGTGGCCAACCATCATTCATAGTTGTAACTTTGAGTTTTGTTTTCTTTAAACATATTGCTGCTGACAAATTCTGTTGATATTTAATGAGCTGAGACATTTTGGCCTTGTGTGTTGTAATAAACTTAACTCAGTCCTGCAAGAATCCATCATGGCAGTATTAAATGTGAAATATTTGGGCTTTAAAAGCGGAATTGACTTTAAAAATACCTCATAAATCCATCTTTCATTTCAGAGTCTTAAGTGCTACACACTTAGGCCATAAATCAAACTATAGTGCTCTATTTGATTTAACTTTAATGCAAGCATCCATTTAGATGCTGTTTTTTTTAAACTGTAGAAATGACATAAGCCTTGTGTCCATCAAGGTATTTTAATGCACATTTTTCAGTATTGCAATAAGAAAGGTTAAAGGAAACAGCAAGAATTCCAAAAATCCTCTCTCAATGTAACAGAAAAAGTATTAAGGCTTGAGTTATTAATTGGCACTTAACTTACATGACTGATCAGCTGTTTCTGCTCTTGATTTTTCTCTAAAAGATGACCATAGCAGTTGTTTTTATTTGTTCTTCTTCTTCTCTGCAACTGCTGACAAAACCAAGCTTTGCTTTGCCAAGTTTATTCCAAAAAATTAAATGACTTAATCATCATTAATCATCTGACAAAGTTTTTTTTGTTCGTTTTTAACCTTTTCTGCAATATTTTTGCTTTTCAAATATCAAACTTAATGACTGTGCATAATATTAATGCAACACTGTTAGCCCTGGAGAAGTGGCCTGAAACAGTTTCCCACCCTGCAGGAGTCTCTCCAGTGCTGTAGTTACTCCATCTCTGGAGGGGTTGAGTAACATCTCCTTAGTAACAGAGAGATCATACTTTCTTGAAGCAGATATATGAACATGTTTGGTAGAGTTTGCAAACGTCTGAGTCACACGGCTCCTTAGCTCCCTGGGAGGGTTGTGTGTTTTGTGTTGCGGTCCTCCTACCTCTAACCTGAGGTAGAGAGGGAATGCCATGGTTGCAGTCAGGTGTGTATGTGTGTTTGCACTCACAGGTTTGTGTAAACTTGTACCATGCCCACTGCGTGTTTGTGCAAGTGTCATTGTTTTTTGTAAGGAGACTCAATGGGCAGTTTACAGTATCACCATGGTTACAACTTTTATTAAAGTGTGTGGGGGTTGTATAAGTGAGAAAATAAGAAATGTCTCTGAGAAGAGGAGACAATAGCTTACAAAAGAGCAATATGAATGAGTGGTCACTTTATCAGCAAATTTAGATTATGAAATGTGTAATATGGCTGCAGTCATAGTCACTGTCATTCATTACTGTCCAAAGTTTTATGTTTAAGTGCATTTTATGGAAATAAGTGCAAATAACTGCAAATCATCGTGTACATTCTGGTTTAAGTTTTGTCACGCATTTTAGGAAAATCAAAACAGGCAATTTCCCAGCAACTGACACATTGCCCTCTTGCTTTCACATTTAATTTGATGTTTGTACTTCTTTAGCTCCTTTGAGACAAGGAATTTAAAATTGAGATTTTTGAAGGGAGGTAAAGTGAGAGAGAAGAGAGCAGGAAAAGGAATAGAGATTGAGATATTTTAAGCAGATTTGAAGTAGCTCTCCTCATTTATTTGTTGTATAGTTACTGGCATAACTGTTGCAGAATTATTGACATATCCCCTTAGCCTGCATCTCCAGCTAATTCAGATAATGCTCTGGTGCCATGGGGCTATGAGGTAAGAGCTTGGCTTAGACTCAGCAGTGAGCTGCAGACTTTTTGTTGATCGATGGGAGAGCCCAAGGTATCAGCTGGGATCAATACGCTACAAACTCTACCCTACTGCGTCGAACAAAAGCACACATGCATAAAAGTATATTCACACATACTGTAAACTGGAGGGACTGCACATATATGAATGACCACACTCAAACCATTCCTCACTCCAACAGTCACAGAAGAATAAATTACTCCCTGGTGCACTTAAGGGTTTCCAGGGGACTCTGCTGTGAATGGCCTTAAGCCCAAATATTCCATTATGGTCATCGATCAGGCCAGCACACAGGCTGTTACCTGTTTTTTTTTTTTTTACACTCAAATGCTCACACACACAGAAGCCAAAGAAATACTTAAAATAAGTTGCTTGATTTGTGGTTTTGTGCAATTATTGATCCGTTAGCTAAAGAAATTATATTTAAATGATATTTTTCCAAATGTAAGATTTTTCCTGAAAGTGAAGCATCACATATTGATATAGTAAACCAAGGTATTGCATAGTCTCAAGTTAGTCAGTTTCCTATAAGCTTGATAGGAAAGAGAAAAATAACACACAAACAGGCCCGTGGTACTCAAGACTGATCCTAAGAGGGATATAAGGGTACTGACTTTTGAGAAGAATCCAAACATTTTTACCCCAGATGTCTCTTAGACTGCTTAAAACTTCTTTCTCTGTCCATCTGAGTCTCTCTCAGTCTTTCTCTCTCTTACTCTGTGTCTGTCTGTGTCTTCTAATGCTTTTAAGCTCTGTCAGCAAACACTGAAACTGTTGACACTAAAAACTCCTCGATTCTGTCCTGTTATGTCTACTTGCTCTCTGCTACTAGGAACAATTAAAAAAGGGCATTTCTTTCCAGTATCCACTGTTGCCAAAACATATTGGTTGTGATGTAAATGAAAAATTGAAAGGCAGTTTTTTAAGTAGTTAGTGCTGGATTTTCCTGCATGTCTGCAGAGTGAAAATAGGTTGAGAGAAATAGTATTTCCTCAAATAAGACAGCTCCAAACTCTACAAAGCATAACAGCATTGGGTTGCAGTAAGTTTCAAGGATATCCAAAATAAGTCCATGTGTGTACAAATTGTTCGTGACTGATTTCAATAAAGGCTGGTTAGGAAAAAAGAGGCCAAATTTGAAAAATGAGGTCATATTTGTGCAGGCCCAAAGGCTGGGACACACGACTGCTGTGATCCTAATGGATTCACTCAAAAAATGTGTCATCGTATCAGCTTCAAGCCACAAGAATTCCTGCGGCTTTAGGTATTTCTTGTCATGCCAAATATGAGTTAAAAAGACCTATTACATAATAGTAGTTCAGGCTAATCTCTTGGGACAACAAAATGTTTTTTCTCATTGATTGTTTACTGTTTTCCATGTAGATTTCCATTGAGTAAACAAAATGCTAAAAGAAAAAGTTTACAGTCTGCTGTGTCCTGAGGTCTCTAGAGAGGGCCCATGCTGATTTTGAATCATGTATCTATTATTTAAGCAGTGCCTCAGGAAACCACAGGTGAGAGTCTACTCACCAGTGCGACTAATCTAAACTCTCGCACAAAAACTTGAACACTGCAGAGTGAATGAAGTACATACAGCCGAGTGTTGGAATCAGCTGGATGTGAAGGCAAGGTAATCATATGCTCCTCATGGTGTTCGAGAGGTCGCTTATGTTCTTTCCTCTTAGTGGAAAACCCAGCCTTTGTCTGATTTTTGAATGGGCTCATTTGGCAGCATGGTTGTCAGTGTGTGTTGGCAGGAACACACTGAGGGTCTGAAATTGGAGGGACTCCCGTTGACATGTAACATCTCGTTCCCTCTTACAGTCCTCAGTTCCTCCAAAAGCACTTCTGTTGCATTAACGCTGAATGCAGCATGACCACAAGCACATTAACAGACCTTTTAGATTGGTTTAACATTTGCATATGATTTCCCGCTACCAGCTGCATTAGTAGTCTCAAATCCATATTAATATGCCAGATGGATGATTCATGTCATTGAGATAAAACTCATCCTGTTACAGCACTGGTCTTTTGAGGTTAAATTATGACATATGGTAGGATGGTAGAAAAGAATGGACAACACATTTGTTAAAGTTAGCACTTTGTATTTCTTGAAATTTCTTTTTTTTTTTTTTCTACCACTTATAAAACTGAGACTTTGGGAAAAACTGGTGTTGGTTTAAAAACTCTGAGTTTGCTTTGTGGTCCAAACAGGCAAAAACTGGTCATTTTGGAAACAATAATGCAGACACCCATGTTCCCTTCTTGATCATCAATGATTTTCACTGCCATGGGTGTTTCTTTTGTATTGTCGGTTCTAGCAAAGAAAATCTCTGGTTTTCTTTTTCCTCATGGCTGTACTTTCTCCAAATTTTTTTCTGCATCAACCAACCCCCTGCTTTCAGTTTACATCAGCACACAAATGTTCATGTGATGCAAGTTTTCCCGTGTGTGGAACGGATGATTTAAATATGTTTTGAATAGAGATTGTTTCATTTCAAGACAGTGCTTAAAAATGCAAAAGTATTGTGAATGCAGCCTTTTTTTTGTTTGCGTTGCCACATTTTCAACTTGGAACGTTTTATCACAATTTTAAATAGCTTTGTTTGCCAAAGTAGGTTGGGAATTTCACCTTGATTTCACCTTATTCTCACCTCTCTGAAATCAGTTGTTCATTGTTTTTTTTAACACAAACAAGTCTGTCTAAGCCACTGATCCGTGCTAACATATTATCTTTGAATGTGTATACAGACAAAAGTCTAAAATTCTACTTGCATAATCTGAAAAACAATTTTACTTCCCCACTGACTGCTATGCATGTCAGTCTTCATATTGACTCTGGAGCAAAGCGTCCATGGTCAGTGTTCAAGTTAGGAGTTAGAGAGAGCACAAACAACCACACTTTAAATATCATAAAGAAGATTTTCCAATATGAACATTGTTTTGGTTGAATCTCATCCTGTGAAGCAGATAGAGGGAAAACACTTCAGGTTATTGGGCCACAGCCAGATGAAAAGTAGGCTGGATAAATGTAGGTTGTGTAATGCTGGATCTCACAAAAACAGACTTTGGACAGTTGAGACAAAAGTAAAAGAAAAGCTTATCAATGCTTATCAATGCAGGTATTAATGGAATGCGAGGCCAGTGTTGCAATAACCAGCTGCCGATAAGGACTAAAAATATTCAGATTTTAAGTAAGGTTTTTGTATGCAGTGTGTATTAAAATTGCTGTAATGTTCAATTCAGTTGCTCTTATTAATCATTAACTGTATGAGGCCTGAGTGAAGCTAGTTTATGTGGGCACTTGATCTGAATGCCATTGAATGCTATGCTGTGTTTTGGAGGTTTTCTCAAGAAGTTCAATTGGTTGAAGGCCCTTAGGTAGACTCAGATCAAGCTGGAGTTATTATACATTTTTTCCTGCTTGGGACTACTAAGGAATAAATGAAAACATTGCAAGGACTTTTGGAATATCTGACGTAGCCTGCTGCCAGCCAGCCCTTTGATGGGCATCTGAAAATGGATGGATGCATGAGTCAGTGCTGTCAGTAGAGCATTTAGTGTCAAGGCATTCTTCTAAAAGATAAGTAAAGCTAGTGTTGTTTTTCCCCTCAAAATGTGGCCCTTCAGTTGTGCACATTGCTTCTTGTAGATGTCATTGATGTAGATTGTATTGATTCACATTTTTAAAGTTGTTGCTATTTTTCATGTAAAGCAGTGTCTGACAATCTTTCACCACACAGCCACTTATTTTGCTCTGAGCGTAGGTTTGAACTACTTACCTTGCAACCCCGCCCTTTAATGTCACGAGTCATCTCTGACCCGCTATCTATTCAGGTCACTCACTCCCACTCTGTCTATGGGAAGTGATTGCGTTGACCTTTGTGACCTCATAGAGCTCTCATAATGGTTCTTTTATTGAAGGCGCCACTGACAACCATCACTTTGAAGAGAAGACTGGGCTTCCTGCTGCGAGCCGGTTCAATACCAGCCAAAAGCACAAAAGGATCTGTGCATGACTGTGCCTGATGACAACGGACGCTAACTTTCTGTCTGTTTACATGTGGTTTTTTAACAGCAGGGAGTGCAAATGATTTTGGTTGAGAGCACAGTGGTGCAGGCAATCAGTGGGACAAAGCTATATTGAAAAAACCCTGTCTGAGCTCCCACAAATTGATGCCATTGTCTTGTCTGTCTTACACTTACTGTTTCTGTGTGAGACAGTGTTTTTTTGGCAGCTGTCAGAGTGTGTTTATATGCATCTGTAAAAGTTTTTATGTGTGTGTTAAAGGTGATAGTCCTACCCTGTAAGCAGGTTTGGGCTTTTTTTTTTTCTAGTCAGGACCGTAAAGATTGATGCACTCGATGGAAATTACTGCACTCAGAGGGAATTACTATTGAACCCCTTCCACTGTTATTCTCTCACTGCAGGTGGCTTTCTACATAAGTCGCGAGATGACTTGTTCACAGTGTCACAACATGCATATGTCCCTGTGTTTTTAAATGCACTGCACCTTGCATGCAAACCACACACTGATACAGTCTCAACATTAAAGTGTCCCAATACCACAATGATAAAAAACTCCACTATGAGAAGAAGTTCTCTAATCAAAATATACATTAAAAATTTAAAAAGTAGCCTTTTATTGTTGTTGCTTAATCTAGTTTTAGCTATTTTATTTACAATTAGGTAGTTAAATCCAGTTGCTCCCAACAAAGAGTTTGGTTACAGATCACATACGATGCCTGCACTCTATATATCAAGCTGTATAGCTGCCTGGAGAAAATGGATTGATAATGATCTGACTTGTAGGTAGAGCAAGTCATTGGCAAAGGTCAAGGCATATACCATCACACACACACACACATGCGCACACACACATATCAGTTGTGTACCACTCTGCTACTGTATACTAAAGGAATTGGTGGAGGGGTAATAGGTGTACATGCCGACCTTGAAGGTTAGACATGTGAGGTGTTATTTTAAATGCAGGTGATAAAGCATGGACTCAAGGACACACATACACACACAAACCCACATACACACACTCCCTTTTAATAAGCAACAGAGGCAAGCTAAGGTGCCAAAGAAAGATGGTTGCAGTCATAATATAACATATTACTTTCTGCATTCTCTGTAACTGCTATTCATAAAAAGTTACTGTGAACGAATTAATTACAGAACATCTCAGCTTTGTATTCTTTTTTGTTTGTTGTTCTACATGATTTGGCAGGAAGAGATGATTTTGTCAAAAGTGTCTAGCAGAAAACATTCCAGGGTATTTTTAGAATATTCCTGTTGGCCTCAGGGTTAAACAGACATTAAAGGCTGTACTCAATGGGTTATCCCAGAATGTGCCAAAGTTCAAATAGCTAATGAATTCATCAATAACTATCAAGATGTACAGCTGGAAGCCTTAGGGAATAATTAAGCTGGAGGACTACTTACAGGCTGACACATAGTACACAAACACAATACACACAGCATGTGAATACACGCATTGACAAGTGTTTTAACACTCTTACATACACACACTCTGAGATATCTGTGCTGCTGTGCCTCCTATCAGTCAGACAGCTGATGACATTTTCAGTGGAAGTGACACAAACATAAGATACGATCGCATTTAATGCTCTGACATTTTCTATTCGCTCTGATGTAGATCCCTATTCATGGGGCTTAAAGCTGTAATAAAACAAATAAAAAAAAATCCTTTAAAATTCTGTCAGCCCAGTTAGATTTTTCCTAGATAATTTGAGTTTGATATCTAGTTTGAAATCAGCTTTATCCGATTATGATTTTTTCTTCTGCTGTTTCACAAAAGACAGGCACATCGCTGCACACTGAGCTGTCAGATTGTCAGTGCAACACAGATTTAGACAATTTGACATGTAAGATTTTTTGACGTACAGTAAATCACCCTCACAGCCCTATTTACAGACAGAGAGAGACAGAGACAGACGGGGGCGAGAGAGAAACTGGCTGGCCTAATGAAGTCATCTCCATCCCGGTCACATAGCACAGAGGCTGTTTGAATTCCTCCAGGGATGCTGCCTCCCCTTCTGTCTGTCTCTCCCCCTCTCTCATGTAGAGGCCCCTGGCTTCGACCAAGTATTTCTATCTATTTCTCTCATATGCACATACAGACATTTGATGTCCTCCTGTTAACATTACAAAAAAGCTACAATAAACGTAAAGAAAACCAGATATCAAGGATTGTACTGGATGACTGGAGTAAAAAGAGGAATTCTTCTATCCTCTTTCCTCTCTTTTCTTGTGGTAGGGGGCATTTCTGCACACTCACACTGTCCAGCATTCAGCAACACAGTTCTTCACACAGACAGACAGACGTGCAGACACAATAACTAACCACCCGGACACACACACCTCACATAGCCAAAACACATTTTTATACACATGCATTGCTGTCAGTGGCATTTACACACTGTTTGGCTGCTTGACAGATATCGTCAGAGAGTGCCCCATTTTTTGCTGTTGACACTGACATTGCTGTGTAAGAATACACCAAGCATTAAATCATAGAAATACTTTCATGTTTGTGACAAATAAAATATATTATTGGCATTATCTCAAGATTGAGATTTTATGTAAAGCAGTAGAGATAGTTGACAGGCGTCCATACTAAGCATATAGAGGCAAATAGAAGCCAGTGACGTGTGTTGATTGAGGAAACTATAGGCGAGTTGGACTAAACTGCACTGAAAGGGGTGACAAAGGCAATTAAGGTAAAATGCCACAAGCAAAGATGTGTGGCCGTGTTTGTCCATGACTGATGTGTATTTTTCTGCACATGTCTGTGTGTAAATGGATAGTGGCGTGGCATATTTCAGCATGTGTGTGTAAGTCTGTGTGTGTGTGTGTGTGTGTGAGCGTGTGTGTGGGTGTGCGCATGTGTGTGTGTGCGCTGAGATGTTCTCTTGGCTCTCCCAGCCCTTGTCAAGAAGAATTAGGGCAGCCCTCTTCGAGAAGCAGAGAGAGAATACAAGCTGCTGATGCTCCCCTTCAGTGTGTGTCTGTGTGTATGCGTGTGTATGTGTGTGTGTGAGAGAGAAAGAGAAATTGTGAGGTTTGTGCAAGCATGTGTTTTTCTTCATGCTCTGTAATAAATGATCATCACCAGCAAATTGAGAGATCAGTGAAAATGCAGTGGCAAAGAAGTAAAGAGACAACATGACAGAAGAGGGGGAAAAGAGGGGATGCAGGTACCTGTAGCACTGTGCTCAGCGACCTGTTGAGAACATCTGAGCATGCTCAGTTGTTTCCTCTCGCTCCACATGTTTCCAAGAATATTCCTGGTCTGTTGCTAAGCATGGCTTCACACACACACACACACACACACACGCATACGCATACACTCAGCTAACAGATCTGCCATGGTCGATGTTGACAAGTATTGCGTGAAAGGCCAGGAGAGGAGGACCTCCATATAAATGAAAATGCAATCTGAAACCATGTAAATTTTTGATATAAGCAGCATGTTTAAAATACTGACTGAAAAACACTTGTGTAATGTGTAGCATGTAAAGACATCGCTTCGAACATGCTCAGTATTTTCTTTCAAGACATCATCTTGACATTTAAGTGATAGGATTCATCATCACAGCATTTTCTCCTTTCTGAACCAACAGTCCTGTTGCTGTTAATTTGTCCTCTTCAGTCCGTCTGAATAATGCATGTAGTGTGTCAGACCTGCGTAACAAGCTCTTAAAGCTGCATTAAACAGTATTTTTAGCGTTAACATTTAATGAGAGGACTCCCAGCGAGGTGAAAGGGTTGCTTGTACTGGCTGCCCCCTTCAGCATCAGCAGTCTCCCAAAATCACCTTCTCTGTGCCTCCTAAAAAATGACTGACCCGGAGGAGAAAGTAGCATTAAGTGAATACTATATGTTGTCTTGGAATTATATTTTAAATTCTTTTTGTACAGCTTACTGACTTGCCCTTAGGTAGCTTGACTTTCTCTGTAATACCAGAGTCCTTATGATTTTGGATGGCTGGCAAATCCTGCTTAAAGTAGGACAAATCGTTCAGGTTGTTGTTCCCTGTCTGGTTTGTGTTGTATAGCTTAGCTTTAGCAGGAGTTAAAACATAAAGTAAACTATATGTTGGGAAATTAAGCACAAAGATAAAATTTGCCTTCAGGTCTTGCTTTTTAATGTGCAGAGACTACTGACAACATGTTCTTAAGATTTTATTTTCTTTTTTCTCTCCTTTCATTTTTTTTTTTTTATAGAATTCCCTTACAATATACTCAGTAATTCTAGTCAGTTGTATAAGTAATTTCAAGTTAATTGCATCTCAAGGTATCCGTCTGTCTTTTTTCTTTTGCAAGTGCATGGAGTCTCACATGGACTCTAATTTCAGATTAGTCACCACAGCAAAAATAGCTCCTTTGTTTTCCACCCAGCCATAGCTTTAGATTTGTTGTTCTACCTGTGAGAGGGTTAGATGCATTCAAGGTTTATTAGATCTGGAAAACTGGACCTACATATACCATGAAGAATGGCTGCTCCAACAGTCTGTTCTAATTTGTTTTGTGTGTGTCACATGATGGACTTCCAAGTTCACTGCAGGAAAATCATACACAGGTACCTCCATGTGGCTTTCTGTGTGTATCTACATGTGTGTAACAGAATCTAGTTCAGTGAGATGGTGTAGTCTCCACAGAGCCTATTCAGGTCACGGTCAAACTGAGAGAAAGACAGACAAATAAAAAGAAAGAAAGAAAGACAGACTGATAGAAGGAGAGGTAGAGGGATTTAGAGAAAGGTTTGAAAGAAGAAATGAGACAGAACAGGAATAAATGCTCAGGGCTCTCACTGAGAAAACCCCTTTTCCCCTGAGAGGAGGACAGTGAAGGAGACAGGAGAGGAGAAAGGACTCTAAAAAACAGAACAGTGTAAAGGGGAGGAATGACATAAAAGAAGTGGAGAATAATTAAAAGCTTATGAAGAAGAAATGTGATGTAAAGACAGCACAGCATGAACGGAACTTGAGAGCGGCAAGTTTTTGTTATGAAACATCTGTAGGAGGAGAGCTGGAATGGTTGGGAAATTACCAGAGTTTCCACACAATAGTGAGGCGTGTCTACGTCATAAAGATAGCTGATAAGAAAAAAAAACAAGCATTAAAATAAACGTCAGCTCATAAATGACACCTCTTATTAAAACAAGTCAGATGACCTGAATCTGAACAGAAAGAATGACTCTGTCCATCATCTCTCTTTTCATCAACACGAAGAAACTGTTTCTGTAAATTATCAAGCTGCCCTTAGAGGGTTTTCCACTGTAAACAATGTGCAAGCTTTATTTATAAAAGCTACATATTTGCAAAAAAAACCCAGAGATTTAACAGAATCAATACAGACTATTTTAATTAGATTTTTAGTCATTAAAAAGTTTACTCAATTAGAAAAGTAACTTTGACTATTATGCAGTATTTCTCTCTTAGATGTTGTGAATGATCAGTATAAAGTTGCATTAAAAAAAAATACTTATGTGCAATTCCCCAAGTTCAGATCAAACTGTAAAGAAAAGTTTTGTTTACTGCTTGGCCTATGAGTCACTAACAACATTTATAGAAACATATTTTATTATACTCTTTGTTACACAAGATTGTTTGTTTACCGGCCTGCAGCCATTTTGCGTCCTGCTTTAGAATGATGTGACAAAACCAAACAAAGGCACTCACGGTAGGTCACCCACCAATAAGAGCATTAATTGGTCTGGCGGAGTACAGCGCATGACACAAAGAAAAAAAAATAGAATGAAAAGAAATACTACATTTTTTTTTAACTTGTTCTGTACATTTATGCATAAGAAGATAATGTTAGAGAAACATTTTGAAATACCCTTAAAAGCAAAAAAACCCCATAAGAATGAATAAATTAAATGTGGTTCAAAATGTGAGATGACTTCATCTATTGAACTGAACTTGGCAGACTTTCGTTTGCATTATTTAATTAATTACATTCATTACCACAACAATTAACCTTGGTCAGTATTTAAACTGGAGAAAGCACTGGCCACAGTCTCTGTGCTTGTCATCTCTGTGTTATGTACCTTTTTCAGCTTCCTCCTCTTTGACTCTCTCACTCTCAACTTTCTTGCTGTGCATGGTTTAGCCTGGACTCCAAATTAAGTCCATAACAACAGAAACAGAGCAGCTTAGGAAACAGTCTCTATACACACACACACACAAAAGCCCCCGCTTGGTGCTCTTGCAGAGTTTTGGATGGCTAATTAGACCGCTCGCTTCTCTTCTCTCTCAATAACTCTGACTCAACACCTGTACTTTTTCTTCTTCTCAACCCTGAGATTTCACAGTGTTGCTCCTTTTTCATTTCTGCCTTTCTTTTTTTTCTCTACCTCCCTTACTCTTCAATAATACTTTCAACACTCTCTTTTCCTCTATGTGGGCTAAAAACCCAAATCATATCTGAAGCAAGAGGGTTGTTAGGGTCCAGAAGGGGGTGACTGTTGTGTAGTCAGGGTAACAGTATCAGGGACATGAACTCTCAAGCTAGGCCAGAAGGCACAGTGGATGTATTCATTAATTTAAAAATAGAGGTGAGAGAAAACAGGGACTGGAAAAAAGGATCAAGAGGAGATGAGGGAGAAGGGAAGGGAAAAGAGGGAAATAAATTTAAAAAGGAAGAAAGTGGCTAAAAGGATAAAGCCAGAGGGAAGAGGAAAACTGGGGAAAGGTGAGCGTCACAAATTCCACAGCACTGATTGCACCTCTTGCTCATCGAGTCGAGTAGAAAAACAACACAAAACTGTCAGTCAAGTGACCCCGATTGGCCGTCAGTTGTTTCCATGGTTACTGTCCCCATACTGCCGGTAATGTGTGGCTCTCCCCCGTGAGAAAAGGCAGAGATGTGTTTCCAGCTTGTGTATGAATGTGCAAGTGTGGGAGAAAAGGAGAGACAACCCTGAATCTTTGACCCCATGTTGAAGCTCCACCTTGTTTTCATGTAATGAGAGAGTTTTCTCAGCAGTTGAAGATGTTGCCTTTCTATCTGCCTTTTTTTCTTTTTCCCCTACTTCTTCCTTCCCTTTACAAACTCTGTTAGAAGATGGAGAAGACAAATTACAATAAGGGGCATATGTGTGTGTGTTTGTGATTCCTGCCCATCTGGTTTCATATTTCACTTCCTGCTGCTGTAATTGACAGCTGTCAGAGGAGACATGTTATTCAGAATGACAGTAAACTGCACTGGTATAGTTTACCCCCAGGGCAGGAGAAAGCATGGCTTGACGGCAAGTAGACACTTAAATCAGATCTGAGATCAGCACTGGCAAACCCAGCAATGACTTGGTGTGTTGATGAAGCTGAAGGTGTATTTTGCTTGATTGATGTTTCTATATTTTTAGGGCTGAGAGTTGACACACAGGAGAAAGGTTGTGCACATGCAAAGTGTACATGAATAGTAATTTCCTTTGTGAGATGTTGAAGTAAATATGTTTTA
>JAPZDZ010000015.1:5582618-5593153 GCA_029783805.1 Acanthurus tennentii
GCAAACGGATAATATACTGTTTGTAAAAGTGAAAGCATTAATTTGTAGACATTATTCTGGAGTTTATGATTTTCAAGACACAGACAATAAAGAAAAAAATCATCTGGAAGTTTGGTGCATTATTCGTTTAGATATTCAGGTTCACAGTGTGAGTCCTCATGAATCGATGAAGTGTCAAAAGGAGACAAATAGTGTCCCTCACATCTGCTGGTGCTGCAGTTGAGCTAACTGCACGTCTTTGTTGGAGCCCAATCAAGCAGAAGCAGCAAGTCTGGCTAGTGGGTAAACTTGGCTGCGGGACTGAACACACACAATACAGTAAAGATGAATAGAAGACAAAATCACAAAGTGCCTAAACAGAAATTGAATGTCAGTGTGTTTAGTATTTGACCCGGTATGAAATCTCTTGAAAGTCTCAGGACGTGTTTAGACTTTTAATGGACGCATGTTCTTTGTGATAATATGGATCTGATTGTGAAATAACACCACCCTAAATCTTGCTTTGTTCAATTTCAATGAAGTAGATTTAAGACATTTTTTTGTCATCTGAAGGATCAAATAAATTTGGATGAAGGAATGAGTGAAGATAAAATAAGGATGGAAGCTAGAAACAAGCAAAAAGGGCTTCTTTGGTCCTGAGACAGTGAATAACACTGCAGTTAATGTCACTACAGCCACACTTATGATAGTTTTGTGTTTAAGTAGAAAAAAAAATCCTAAAGAAAAGGTAAATATAATCTAAAAGTGATTAAGTAAAAATAGAAGGGTCATGATGATTGGAATGTATAAATGATAATTTTTTTTATTCAAAAGGAAAAGTTTTGTGAATCAGCAATGAAGTAGAACTTGACAGTTAATGAAACAAAGGGATTTCATGCCCTGCATGACAAAGCAAGGTCACTTTAAGACAACAACTGCAGGTCACAGTTTCATAGATATTCCGATGGTCCAACTTTAGTTTATAATGCCCTCCTTAAAAATAATTTCAATACCATGTATTGTTCTCGGGCCAATTTTTTATTTCCAATACCTGCTTATGTATCAGTTTATGTGTTTACCATAATTGATGCCAGGCTCACTTTTAAAACCATTTCCACATTTAAACACTTTATTTTCTGTTTATCCTCACATCCACAGTTGTTTACGAGGGCTGTCCCAAAGCATTTGATGCAGGCATCTGGTGGCCAAAGACCAAATTTGGGCGCCCAGCTGCCATGAACTGTCCCAAAGGATCCATTGGTGAGTGCTTTTTAAATACTCCTGGATTAAAAAAAATGATATATGGAGTAATTTTGTAGTTTTGGATGTAGCCAAAATGATGCTTGGTCCGGTCCTTGTGAATGGATGCTTATATCAAGGTCAGTGACTGGAGCCACAAGTGACAATTATAGCGTTTTTTACACAAGAGTAGCTAACATTAGCTACTGAAAGCTACTAGTCATACAAGTCTGAGTAACACTAAGTTTATTGTTAGAATAAAGTGCACCAATAAAAAAGTGGGAAAGGGTGATACAGTCAGCAAACTGACTAAGTAGTGTCTATCGTAGAATAATTTCAAGCTAAAGTTGTCTTGACAGTAGCTAACATTAAGCTACCAAAAGCTGTCTCAGACCAGTGTTAACAATCTTATGCAGATGTCATAGTCACATGGCCCTGCTGTACTGTATTGCAGTTATTGAGTAATTTATCTGGTTGTCCAACAAAGCCTTCTCATGGGCCAACCATGCACAGGTTTGAGTGTAGAGACTCCCAGGAAAAAAAAAGTACTTTACAATAAGAGTTGATAATAATATTCCTCCTCCTTTGGCTGTATGCGTGTGTGTGTTTGTGTGTTAGGCAGAGAGACAGTCAGGTGAACTCTAGATTCAAGTTCACTGACTCGTTCTCAGTAAAGCAGTGTCACTTTCCTGGTTACCCCCTTAGTTACTACCGTCACCATGGTGACCCCTTTGTTGTCTCCTCAGACTTGGTGGGGAATTTATTTGCTAACATTGCTGGACGCCTACTCTTAGCTCCAGCTGGCAAGTCCTTCAGCCATTTCTTCTCTTGCAACAATAGCATTTAGAGAGACTTTGCATTTGGATGAAGTCTTTTCTCAAACTGAATCCGACTGGAACAAGTCTGCATGGTTTCAGATATTTTACCAGTGAGACAGGAAGTGTTTTAAATTTTTGTGCTTTGAACACATATTCAGAGCACTTTAGCTACAGTATTTTATCAGAGGTCGCTGTCATCCCCAGGAGTGTTGTAACATTCAAACCCTTGACTCTTTATTTTCTAATCAATTAGGTTGTTTTGGATCCTTGCTACAAGCACTTAGTTTTACAAACCCAAAAATTGTATTTGTAAGTACCATCTGTTAGCTGCGAGTAGTGTCTGTGTTTATTTTAATTCTGGCTCCATAAAGCTACAAATAATACCAGTAGGTTACGGCAGTGTATTGTATCTACCCTGAGAGGGAAAACGCCAGGAAAATACATCACTTTCTTGTCAAAATCAATTCAAAAGAGTTCACAAAACTGCATTTTAATATTGTATTCATGTGCCTTAATATATTTTTGAAACATATATATCTATGAAATACCTCTATGTTTTTGTTTATTTCTTTACAGGCACAGCTGTCCGCCACTGCAGCGATGAGAAGGGCTGGTTGTTGCCTGAGCTCTTCAACTGCACCACAATCACCTTCTCCCACCTGAAGAAGCTGGTAAGTACCAGACATTAAAAAGAAAGAAAAGAAAATCATTTTAATTGTCGTCAAACATGACCATTTTTGGTGTTTAATGTGAGACACTGTCACAAAACTTTGATCTATAAAACCTCAAAAAGCTAAAAAATGAGTAGTAAGAACTTTATAGAGCTTTATAATGAAAGCATTTCATATGACATTTTTAAATATGAAGTTTTAATCTCACCGTGGTTGTCTTTGTTGTGAAAAGTACATTACATAACTCCTTCTTAGTAATAATCTTAATTATAACCAGAAGCTGTACGTTGAAAGGAGGCTGACATTTCCTTTAACAAAGTGTAATTTCATAGGATAAGGTCTTAGGGAGATTTTACGCAAAGTTTTTCACCTATTGTGTTTGAACCTGAACCTAGTACTCCAGGCTTGAGCTTCTCAAAGTCCCACTAATCCCGGGATTGACCAATTTCTATTATGTTTCATCACACCCACCCAGCTTTCCTTTGCCTTGACCTGCTCATTCTTGTTCTTTTTCCACTCTTCAACCCTGCAGAATGAGGACCTGCGTCGTAATAGTTCAAGGATGGACAGCGAACGCTCCAAGTCCATTGTGCGTTTGCTTCACAGCGCCACCAATAACACCCAGCGATACTACGGCAACGATGTGAAGACAGCTGCCCAGCTGTTGAACCACGTGCTGAAGTATGAGAGCCAGCAGGCGGGATTCGACCTCACTGCTATGAAGGACGCAGAGTTCAATGAGGTAGAAAGAAAACCAACAGGATGTACACTCAGTCAGTTTTTACCAAAAATTTTTAAAAAATGAAAGGATTTCAGCTCAAATGAGTTAGAGGAGCAGGCATTTCCATTCTGGCAGCACTGGTGGCATACTGCCCTCCACTGGTTGATTCTCACTGGGTTGATTCACTACAGTGAGCAACTTGAGCCCTCACTGTAGTAACTTAACACCTCCCCTACTGCTTCTTCACAATTCTTTTGTATTTGTGCAGCTAATCTGCTTTCGTTAATCTTCAATTATTTTGGATTTTTCTCAGAATTTGGTGCGAGCAGGTAGCTCCATTCTTGATCCGGACAATAAGGAGCACTGGGATCAGATCCAGAGAACTGAAGGTGGCACCGCGCATCTGCTCCACAATTTCGAGGATTACGCCAACACCTTGGCGCAGAATGTCAGGAAAACCTACCTGAAACCCTTCACCATCGTCACTGACAACATGAGTGAGTGGAGGAGTTGTAATCACATGGTGCAAAACTAGAAAACACAATCACTTTCTCATCCTCGTCTTCTTGCCTCCTCCATTGCTGTTTAACTAGTTCTGACTGTGGACTACCTGGATGTCTCGGACCCAGAGAGGGCAACGCTGCCTCGGTTCCAGGACATTCAGGAGGACTACCCCAAAGAGCTTGGCTCTTCTGTCCACTTCCCCCAGTTCAACCTCCGCACTCAGAGTCCCAGAGGTAGAAACACTGACAGAATCAGACCAAACTAACTGTTCTATTTATCCTTCAAGTTTAAAGTTTGTAATTGAAATTTAAAAAAGGCTAAATTCAGTATTATCTGTCACTTTCCCTTCCCAGCAGAGCCCACTCCTGATCCCCCAACTCAGACCGATCCTCCACAGGAGGAGGAGCACACAGTGTCCGACAGGAGACGACGCCATCTTGAGCCAGCTGCCCCTCTGCCAGTCGCAGTGGTTATAGTGTACAAATCGCTGGGGAAGCTCCTTCCAGAGAGATACGACCCTGACCGCAGGAGTCTGAGGTACCGTGCTCACAGCTTAAGCGTGGGCCTACCAATGATTTAATCCACATTACAATCAAAAACCTCCCTTCTGCCGTACGAGACACATTATTGGTTGACATATGTGTTAAGTGCAACACAGAACACGCGGGGGTGGAGCCCAGCTCCTTCACATACTTTGCTAGGATTAAAGTATGAGGTGTAATCCAGTCAAACAGCTGCTAACAAGCCTAAAAGAATGGAGAATGACAGGAAAAAAGAAAACCCCACACCTTATCTGAACTGAAAAACCCCTAATCTACAAAACCAGCGTGCATATAATTTATCTTATTCTGTAAACTTTTGAAGAAATTCCACTTCATATGGAAATATTTTCTCTGCAATGTGAATACATGCCATAATATTTAATGTAGCTGTGTTTGAAGGAACCATCTTATCAGTGCCTGTTTAGGCCTGTAAGAGTCTGTTTAGTTTTTCATAAAAGCTGAACATAAATTATTGGAGTGTCATGTGTTCCTGATGTGTGTGGAAAGAGAGAAAGCCACTAAAAGTATGTTTTTGAGATAAGAATAAGAACATAAGAAAAGGCTGACGGAATACAGCCAAATCTAAACAGGCTGTGGGTCTGTTATGACACAGTCTCTTTGTGTGCATCTGTGGAACAAACCTGTGAAGCACAAATGCAATTTTACTGTAGATCAGTGTTTTTTAATGGAAAAATAAATAGTTCAGGTTGTTGCTAATAGTTTTTTATATGGATCTTTTCAGGCTCCCCAACCGTCCAGTCATTAACACAGCCATAGTAAGCGCCACAGTGCACAGAGAGGGTCAGCCTCTTCCTCAGATCCTGGACCCCCCCATCACTCTAGAGTACACTCTGCTGGAGACGGAGGAGAGAACTAAACCTGTCTGCGTCTACTGGGATCACTCCATTGCGTAAGCTGGACTTATCTCATGCTCACCAGACTTCAGGACCTCAAGGATCAACCTTTGCAGATAAAACAGCTTATACTTTTCGTTGTGCATTTTCTCACTCAGGGTTGGAGATACGGGTGGCTGGTCCTCTAAAGGCTGTGAGGTGCTCAACAGGAACAACAGCCATATCAGCTGTCAGTGTAACCACATGACCAGCTTTGCAGTGCTCATGGACATTTCCAAGAGAGAGGTATTGCTGAAAAAATCAGAAATTTTTACTTTTATGTTAAACACTAAACAAAACTTTCTTTTTCTCCCTTCTCTTTGTTATTGACTTATGACTTCATGTCTTGGATCTCCTCTCCACAGCATGGCGACGTACTCCCTCTGAAAATTGTCACCTACACCACGGTGTCAGTCTCCTTGTTCCTCCTCCTCATCACTTTCATCCTGCTGTGCCTCTTGCGCCGACTTCGCTCCAACCTCCACGCCATCCACAGGAACCTTGTAGCGGCGCTCTTCTTCTCTGAGCTCGTCTTCCTGCTTGGAATCAATCAGACTGACAACCCGGTGAGTGTATTTCTAGTCCTTAGCATCTACAGTAGAGTGCATGAAGAGAATTGACGTCAGATGCTCCTTCACAGCACCGTCAGATGAACTCAAGTTCCCACCTGCCATGTGACAAATGTGTTCATTTTAATAGATTTTTACATTTTAACAATGTTTTCTGATTTGTCAAGTTTGTATTCGAACTTTTGCGGTGGCAAAAAGTTGGACTTTTAAATCAATAATCTTTCAGGGACTTCACAGTGATTAAAAGCGTGTTTTTGTGTTGTGAAACTGCCTGGTGAGCTTACCTTTCTTGTGACATTTAGACAGAAAGTCACTCCTGCCAGGTAGTTCTCCACGTTACAGACTGGTCCCACTGGTCTGTTTTACATTTATGCAACCAGGAGAAGATGGTTACATATAGGGAGGAACAATAAAAGAAGATAAAATCCTGGGTATTTAGATGGAAAACAACACAGACCGCAAAATGCATATGATACAGGTGGTACTTTTCCTATGCTTGTGGAACTTGAGAGGAGGTAGAGATGTGTGAACTGTAGTGTTGACTGAATCAAAAAACTGCCAGGCATCCAGGTATCTGTTTGGCCTGCAGGCAGGCATCTAGCTCGGTGTTGACAGGAGTTTTACCACGATTAATGGGCCAAGGCCTACCTGAAAGTCAGTCTTTATTTGACAGGTTATGTTATGTTACTTGGCTAATGACTTAGGAATGTGCTGGTTGTCAGAGCCATCTTCAAATATAACCTGTGATTTTATTAAAAGGGCAGTCCCAGCTGGATGGAACTTGGTTACTGTGAACCTCTTGAATTTAAAAGGTGTCACACAGATTGAGAAAAAATAGATTTGGGGATAAATGGTGAGATATATGTAAAAAGTGAATGAAAAAAGTATGGGATTAAGCTTGAGATAGCGTAGTCTAAAGATATTAAATGAGATAATTACTTTCACATTTAACTCGTAATCTAGTTTTAAGGTGTGTAGGTCACACTAACTTCCAGAAACATTTGCACACTGCACACACTCAGACACAGAGGAAAGGATCAAAAAGCTGTGGGAATTCTTTGAACTCTGCTGACACAGACATTTGGACTCACACACATTCATGCATGCACACACACAAACACACACACACACACCTCTCCCTGTGCCAGTAGTGGAGACATGCTGTGACTGGTACCTGTCTCCTGAAGCAGACCTTAGGGCATCAGGTCCTGGCAAGGATTTTCCACACACACAAAAAAAAAAGTTCCTAGTTTTCACCTTCTTCGTCTGTTGTGTGTCTTTGATACATAAAACATCTTTAATCTAGTAATTGGTGTTTGATTCTGCCTATTTTTATTTGAGGTTAGATTTGGAAAAGTTACAGATCTAATAGACTTTTATGGATTTTTACAGCTGATGAAAGCAAGCTATGTTTTTTTTTGGTTTAATGCATACTGAGATCCACAGCCTTCTTAGCTCTCTGTGTAGGTTAAAGTCTCAAAGAAACACTTGCTTAAGCTGGCACCGTAGCAACACGTGCCAAGTCAGATAATTACATACTGTTAAATGTTTAATCATCGCCTCACAATAGCAGAAACGACAGAGTACTAAAGTCAGCAAAGGAACTGTCAGTTATAGAACAACATCTAGCAAAAGTTAGCTAGCATTAGCCAACATAATGCAACCAAAAGCTTCTGGGTCATACCAGTTCAAGTTTACTAAACCAACTTCTACGTGAAAGTGGAAAAATGTTATTTCTTCTCCTTTTAAAGGTTACTCAGTGTCATTTTAAACAAGTGAGCTCAGTCAGGTTTGACTAGTCTGGCAGAAATGTCTGTTTTCACAGGACCTCATAAGATCATCAGGTCCAACTATTAGTAACGTGACAGTGTGGTTTGTAGTAATTACCAACCCTCAACAGTTAAACAGATGTACTTCGCACCTCTCTCATACCATCAAAGAGCATAAAGAAAGCAAAACTATGAACAGAAGAACTGAGAGATGTATCTAGAATAAAAATCAAACACCTCGTCACCTCTGGGGTGGGGGGTCACTTACTGTCTGGTGCTATTTTAAATGGTACAAGACATAAAGATTAGGAGCACGAAAGTTTGTCTGAAGGTTCTTGATAAGTTGTAGGATTTTTTCCTTTTCTCTAATAGTAATGTTCTGTTCTGTTCTGTCTGAGTGTTTTGGCTGTGATGGAGCAGGAGCCAAGTCCGCAGAGAGATTTTAACAAAGAGAAAGAGAGTTTAACCTATTTGTTTTTCTTTTTCTCTCTGAATTTATAAGTGCGTGTTTGTGTGAGTGCATGTTATCTATCTAGTTTTTAGGTGTGTGTGTGTGTGTGTGTGTGTGTGTGTGTGTCAGAACTGTGGAATGCTGTCAGTGTGTGCCCAGGGCCATCTACAGGTGATTTATGGTCCTGTCAGAGTACTGTCTCTCTCCCTCTCTCTCTTTCTCTCTGATCCCCAAAGCAATAGACACTATTAAAAAAAAATACAGTATCTCATCTGCAGGGACATTCCCTGACACACTGCATTCCTCCAGTGCAGCAACAGACATTTAAACAGAGAGGAAAGGAGACAGAGGGTTGTGGTGACAAGTTGAATTATTACAGACTAACACAAATAGGTGGTTTGTCATTGAAAGATTGTTTTCTTTGTCAAATTAACGGTCCAAAACATATTTAAATTACAATAATTCAACCCATAGAAAAAAAGACATTTGTTACGTCTGAGAGGCTGGAAACTGGCTCTTTGATTGGCATTTATCAGTAATATATTACTTTTTTAACCACTTGGAATCATTATGTGAATGGTCTGACGATTAAAATAATAAATGTATCATCTTATAAAGGTTTCTTGTGCATCAGCAGCACTACAGTTTTGACAAATGGATAAAGGACACAGTGTTGTACGTACATGAGCTGATAGAAAGTGAAAAGCTAGCAGGATAAAAGACAAAAAAACAAGTTATGGGGAAAAGAAACTTACAACAAAGCTGCTAGATTTACAGTAAGTGAGACTCTTACACATTTTTCTTGTCTTTTCTTTTTTGTCTGTTTCCTTGGATCTCCCTCCAGTTTGTGTGCACAGTGATCGCCATCCTCCTCCATTACTTCTACATGTGCACCTTTGCCTGGATGTTCGTTGAGGGGCTGCACATCTACCGCATGCTGACAGAGATGCGAAACATCAACCATGGCCACATGAGGTTCTACTATGCCATTGGGTGGGGCATACCGGCTATTATCACTGGTGAGTGACACACACCCAAACACACACACACACACACACACACACACACACATACAAGTTCAGAGAGAGAGCAACATAAAATGGTTGATTGACAGGTTGCATTTGTGCTGTGACTCACCTCTTCTGAAGCGGCAGTAATCCTCGTGGGAAAATTATTGAACATGAGAGAAAAAAGAAACATGTGGTGGTAAACATGTCGGCATGCAGCAAATTTGCACATTTTTTTTTGTAAATAAACAATCAAAAAGCAGTCTCACTAAATCTGTTTAGCATTGCATCTGAGATCACCAAAGCAGCAAATTGCCTCCTGCATATGCTCTGCCTGCACTGATCCAACCTGCAGGTGACTTACACTGGACCAGAGTAACCTCATTTTCTTTGAGCTTAAGCATGACTTGTTTGTCTTTTCATTGTTGATGAAAGATATGTTGATATCATGACACGATTGGCCTGTTTTGCTAGCATTTTTTTCCCGGTGCACAGCGTACAAAAGTCCGGGCCAGTTTGAAGTAAAGGTTCAGGACTTGATGAAAACTTTTCAGAGCACTGCAGAAAAAAAGTGATGCACACTCTCTTATCTCAACTGGAATCGAGATGCCTGGTGGCGTTGCTGTGACTCAGCTTGTCATGTGGCAGGTGTCTGGTTTTATAATAGTGCTAAAGTGTTTCTGGATGCTAGAGGCGGAGTTGTTTTAATGGGAAGTCTGTCAGCAGAATAGCCCCCATGGAAATTTGTAACAATGATAATAACGCATGTCCTCAGGAGAAATGAGTCCTTGAAAGGAGAAGAAACTCTTTTATTTTCTCCACGGGGAATACCAAGAAAGAAAGCCTCCATTTTCCCAAGTTGACATTGTAAACAACATGATGGTGAAATGTGTAGATGACACTCTAATCTCCCTTCCTGTTAAGGCAGCATGGAGCTGCACTGCAGAGAGCCAACAGAAAACACTGATGTAAAGAGTCAATGCTGTTGGAATGATACACAGTCTCATATAGTCACATTAGTTTAAACTGGCAGGTTTTACAATGTTGCAGACCACATTCTTTTACAACTTTCAACTCGTCTTGTCGTGACTCTTTGCATAAGCCTGCCAAAATACCTCCAAGAACACCTCAGCACCCCCCTTTTTAAAAAAATATTGCTTTCAGTGCCCCCCAACAGTCTCTGAAGTTCCTTGGGGGGTGGTCTGCCCAAGTTGAGAAAGCTTCCATACAATAAAGTAACTGTAATATATTAAATACTTTGCTATGTGCTAACATGCTGTGGCAATATTGGATGCCAGCAATGCTTACTTGATTGGAATCTGGATAATGGAAGAGAGATAAAGAGTCAGAGCACAAAGCAGACACAGATCCA
>JAPZDZ010000015.1:5673191-5687443 GCA_029783805.1 Acanthurus tennentii
TTTAAACATCCAGCTTTTACCCTGAACCTGAGCAGAGGTCTGATCGGCCAACCTGTGTAGTTGACTGCAGCTGTGGGCTGGTAAGTGCCTTTGACCCTGAAACACTGAGAGGTTCAAAAGATACCAGAGATATTAAAAGAGGGGACTTAAAACACATAAGGCATTTTAATTAAAAAGTCTGAAACACCAGAGATGATGGTTTTGTGACCTATTTCTCGCCCTTCTTCCCAAACACCAACAATCTGCTTTACAACAGCTGAAGTACTATCAGATAGTTGTATAGTGAAACTTTGCATGTGCATAGTAGAAGTTCAACTTGTGTAAAAGATGTTTTAAACCTTATTTAAGGGCAAAGTTACCAGTCTCGTTAGCATTTTTTGTTTATTTTTGTCAAACAGTTTGACTTGTGATTCAATACATGCGGTTTTTGTGTTTTGATGACTAGTAAAAGTTCTAGCTCTTCCCAGTCGATTAGACAGCACCCTGGTCTTGTTTGCCTGAAATAATGTCCTTGAGGTGTTTTGCTTGGATGACACCTGAGTGGTGAGACTTGTCAAGGACAACTTTGGAAATACAAAAGTTTCTTTATCTCATGAACTGAAAAATAATTTTTAGAACCTGCAATCATAAGTAGGAATTTGCCTTTTTAATACTTTGGATACAAACAGCAAGAAGTGTTTTCAGATTTTAAACTGTATCCTAATTTACACACACTCAGGTCTGTGTGGTGTTATGGTGTGTCCGTGTGAAGTGGGCAGTTACTAGCTGTGGTAGGTTGAGGTGACCTCTCTGTCTCTGTGAGTGGTAGAGTGTGTGTGTGTGTGCTGGGGTGGAAAGGACCGGCATTTGGCTGCCTGGCCATCAGTCATTAGTTAAATGTTGAAATGATGCTTCCCCTGAAGGATAGCAGACCATTCTGGCCATAGCTCTTCCCTCTAGCAGCTGTCAGCACCAGGCATAATGACTCATGCACACACACACACACCCTGACACAGTCTCTCTTTTTGCATGATACATCTGCTTGTCTAACCAACGCACTCATCAGGGATGTTAGGACAATTATTATAAAATGCGCACAAATAAAGGCAAGTTCATAGAGTGCATGTGTGCAATGAATATCTATATGAATACAGGCAGCAATGAAAGAAAAACAACATAAAACGATTTTCTTTTGGTCAACAGGATGCACAACATAAATATGCAGCAATATAAGCTGTCTGGCCTGCTCTTTCTAATGTAATTTTCATCTTTCTCTGTCACACACAACTAGATATTAGCTGTTTAAATTTGATCTGGATCAGAACTCCAATCAACGTTTAGCGAGAACACGGCTTAATAACACTCCCATAATTGGATTCTCACCCAAAACAGCTCCAAGGAGCAACAGCAAAGTGTCTGTCTTTACGGATGATATGTCTTTTTATGCAGATACGGTGTCGGATCTACCCTCCCTGTGAACCTTTTGCTTGTTCTGTGATGAAGACAACAAAGCTGCATCGAGAGGTACGCCCACGCTGACAGGAAGCAGCTATTTCTGTCTGCAGGGCCACATTGTCTGCTAATTCACAAAACACACCACACACTGTTTTTACAGCAGCCAAATGAGGCTTTTCGAACTGGGAAGGGCTTTCAGGAGAGCAGGAGAGACAAACAAACCAGCCATAGAAAAACTATAAAAGCTTCTGGCTGGCGATAATGACTGATGGAAGCACTGCCCATAACTATAGGTAATTAGAAATTAGTCAGCCTCTGTTTGTCAGATGCAGAGCTGCAGCCGGAAATTTAGGAATACTAAGGTCCCCAACATCCTTTTAGTCGCTTCTGGTACATCTGTCAGGCTTTCAGTTGTGACATGACATGGATAAAAGCTTACCCGACTAATTAAGAGGTGGATGTCTCGATGGTGACCTGGTGGTGACAAGAATTGTCCGTCTAAAACTATTTTTTACAAACCAGGAAATATTGATCATGTAATTGCTTTATGAAAAAAACAAATCTACCCTTTTTTTGGCAATGCTTTTTTGACAGTATTGTGAAATGGTTGTAACCAGACGTCCACATGACATCCACTTCATGTACAAAGTCTTACAAAGACATTCATTTTTAAATATGAAAAGCACAATTGTGCCAGTTATGTATATTGTGTAAATTATGTGTCTTTGTTTTAAACCTGTGAAAGTCCAAAGTCTTTGAAAGCATATTGGAAAAGTTGGAATGCACTTCTTAATTAGAGATCTTCAAGGTTCCACCCAGTTCGAAGGACCAAAAATCTGACAAGGACCTTTGTGGGTTCGGATCAACATTTTATTGTGATTAGTCATGTGCCAGTTGATGTACTCAGTTCTGGGTCCTTTTATCATGATTTATGAATACCCAGGTGTATTTGAGAAGATCTGGCTGTGACCACACAGCGCTGATCATTTGGTTTGTATATTCTCACATGCAACAGTATGCATCCGTGGCCACAAGGTGGTACCAAAAGACTTGTATTAAACTTGGATATGCACAGGGGGTAACCATTTTTATCATTTTTGCATTGATCGTGTTATTAGCAAGTAATCTGCAAGGGAAAAAATAAAAAAAATATATAAATTTTGTTGAGATAAGAACCTCCTCCTCCTTAAGAAAAAAAAACTTCCCTCCCTTCAACTACAGAATAAAAATTAATGAAAACGTCCCTATTCTGACCCCTCCAATAATTTTTATACAGTCCCTAATAATAGCAACACTAACATTAGCCTGCAAAGATTAAGTGTAAGTGGAGAATATGTATGATAAAACATCTTAAAAAAGTAAAATAAATATCACACATCAGACAGTTGAACATATCATTAATTATTCAAATATGCAATATAGATTAGGTGAAACCATAATAAATGAGCTGCACTTGAGCTGCTTAATGTCCATAACCCATATCTCTGTGATGTATTGAACATAAGCAGTTATGTTAATTAGGTCATTAATTAAGCTAATTCACATTCATTAGCAAATAATTCCATGTCAGCATACTTGTCTCCACATAATGGCCAGTATTAATGGGAGCTCTGCATCTTAACTTCTTAAGGAGCTGCAGTAGCTTCAAGAAAATCATTTTTCTCCTCATTAATATCTAAATTTATCCAGCGAGGTGTTTCAGAGCCTAATCAGATCATCAACTCTGCAGAGCACGGAGTGTGAGGATAAAGCTTTATCATATAGTATTATTCCAGTAGAATTTGTATAAACAGACACGTCAATAAGAGTTAGAAAAATAGGCTTATATATGATACACAATGTGTAAAAATGAGACAGATAAAAGTGCTTCACCTCCACTAGAAAAACATAATTTTATTGGGATTTAGATTTCCACAACATCCCAGCAGTCACTTTAGGTTTTGTACCAGTCGGAGTAGTGTTTGCGCGTCCATTTTAATAAACTGATTTTTTATCCCTGCAGTCCTCCTGTCTCCATCCTCATTGCCTGCAGCACTGGGATGCTAAAAGTCACTCAGGGGTCGGCAGACTTATTCGCATTCACGCGCCGCTCCGTTTAGTTGGGAAGTTTTGACGTACAGGGGTGCCAGCTTGGTTCACGGCAACATTTGACATGCCGATGCCAATTAGGTCCAAAACCTTCCCTCAGGACTCACACACACACTCTCTCACACATAAACACTCACGACCTTCCCTGAGGCCTCCAGCTGTTTGCTGTATAATGAAGACTGTGAAAGTGGAGGAGGGAGCGTGTGTGTGCTGAGCTGCTACCTCTGCTGTTGCAACCTGGAGCCTCGCTGTGGCTTTAAGTATTTGATCTAACAGCGGTGCAGCTGGAGTTTATGCAGCAAAACACACTTTAAAATAGTCTGAGATCAGATAATTGAAGCTTAGTCTCCTACAATCAGCCAAATATATATATATATATATTTTTTTAAAAAGTTGTGCAATTGTTTGTTTGCACTTTTGAATTCTTGCTGCAACTCGGCTCTGGATTTGCTTTAATGAGGCACTCTTTGTTTGCTCTGCTCGGCTCTGTGTTAAACGGTGTTTGGCTTTTTTGTCTGGAAAATCTTGTTTCACACTCATCTGGGTGCTGAAACACTCTGTAATAACAACATAGCAGCCCTCCCCATATTTTTTAATGTGTTGGATTTTTCAATTGTTATCTGCAAATGGGCCTTCAGCCATATTATTATTGCATCGCATTGCATTGCATTGCAGGCTACATTTTATTGTTCATTCCATTTTGCAAATTAAATGTTTCATTCATAAGCAATAAAACTCTCAGTTAAGCACACTCTGAGCCCCATGGTCTTACTTGGTTTGATATGACCAGTAGCTCATGGTTGCTAATGTTAGCTTATGTTTGCAAACTTTATTGAACATTAGATGCAGCTTTGAACAGACGTTATTGAGTCAGTTTACTGACTAATGAATTTTCTCTGCATGCTACTGTTAGATGTTTTAACATTGTCACTTAATCATATTTTAGTGGCTTCAGTAAAACACAAAGTGAACAGTAAATGTTCAAAACTTGTGCCTAGTTTGTTCAAATTAAGTTCTAACCTTTTTCAGACTTTTGCATGCTTGGATCAAGGACGTTTTTTTTCTGGCCGAGTTTGCTAACTTCCTGCTTGACCCTTGCACATGTGAAAGGCATGAAAGTGATTTACTGATAAAGCCCTTCAAGCCTTTCAACTTTGCGGGACCTGATGAGCCATATTGTAATACTAAAATGTGTCATTTTTTGATGTTTTGGGGGTCCTATTTGTACATGATGTCTGTAGCACATGACCTGTATTACCCAGTATCCACTCCACCCATCCTGTTCCATTAAATCTGAGCCAAGTCACTTAATGAGGATTTCACTGAAGCAAATTATTCAACAGTGTACTGCCTGTGCACCAAAGGCTTGTTAAAGCTTCTTCCTCTGTGCCAGACCTTCACTGCTGTCTGCAGACAACATGACCCTGACCTGCTTCCATAACTAGCACACTAAATGTGTGTTTAAAAGCCTCTGAAAACAATCTTTAATAAATATACTACTCGATCCTGTGTGGGTAGCATTTGCTAAAAACTACAGTACCAAGCTGTTTAGTACTTTTTTTAACGAAATGAAAGGAATACTTTTTTTGTTTATTTGTTTTTAAAGATCCGTGTCTTCAGTTGTAGTGAATGTGCTGCTTTCTAAGTGCTAAAGACAGTGTAGGGAAGTTTGAGTGTCAAAAGGAGGACGAACATGTTGCTGGGTTTGATGCTTTAATGAGAGATGTTACCGACAAGAAAACGATTGAAACACACTATTTCCTTCTTTTGAAATCTCTTTGCTGCCAATAAAAATACACTCTACTAAACATGTCCGAGGCTTTCTAAACTCTTTTTAAAACTTTTTTTAATCAAGTAAACCTTCAAATGTTGTTTATTTTTTTTAACATTTGCATCACTGCTGCAAAGGTTTGAAATCCACTGACCTCATCTGAGCGTCCCTCTCCAGAGCTTCTGCTCCCATTTCAGCTCACTCTGCTGTTTAAATGAGCTCGACCTCACTCAACCTGCTGCACCCCACTGAGGTGGCCGCTCATGAATATTTAGACAGAAGTTTGCTTAATGCACGATGAACTGTAACCCCCTCCCCATAGCTTAAAGCCACATACATACAGGCGCTCATGCATGAAGTGAGGTGAACATAAACACACCAGTGTAAACACATGAACATGTGAAAATATATTTCTTCTTACTCTACATCTATAATCCTTACAGTACAGGTGCACATGCCTACACACACACATATATACATACACACGCACACAAGTCATCACACTTTCACTTACACACAGTAATTTGATGACTTTGGATGCTAATAAGCTGTTGTGGTGTTTACCCGACACGCATGGTGGGCGTCGCATGGGGGCAACCGCCGCCTGCCTTTAATGATGTTTATTTGGCACACGTCTGAGGAGTAAACTGGGGGATGGTGTGTGTGAGACTGTGTGTATGTGTGCGTGTGTGTGAGAGTATATGTGAGTGACTGACTGGCAGATGTTTAAGATGAGGGAGGGGAAGGCATCAAGCAGAACTCCCACAGATAGCTGAGCAGTGTCACGACCCAGCGTTCGACGAATGAAGCAACACGACCGGCGCTTTGTATCTCTGCTGTTGGAGTTTTCAAAAGGCATGTTCTAATTTTTGTTCCCTTGTCTTGCTGACTGTTGAAGCATGTTTGCCTCCTTGAACAGAGGCAGATCTGTTAGGCCATCAAAGGGCGGGCTTCGACTTGCATTAATGTTTCGGTGAGCTGAGCACCAAAAAGAAAAAAATTCATTCCTGAAGATAATTAGCTGTGCAGCCAAGGGTTGTTTTTTTTTTTAGACTTGAATAAGTCTGATCACTGAATCAAAAGTGAGTGTGTTTGTGTGTAAGAGGGTGGCGGGTTGTCTGGAGAGTGGACTGCAATGATCACTAATTACCAGTGTTGCTTTCACCAAGATGAGGATCAGTATTTTGAACGCAAAGGCTGAAATACTTCAGTGTTTCCCCAATCCATTTTTTTAGGAGAAAAGTTCTATGATTTTTCATTTTATGTCAACAGTCTTACAAGCGAGCACAAATACCTTAAATATTTACCAATAAAACAGCACAGTGCATGTTTTCCTGTTTATCTGATAACCTCACATTCCGACTCGGCTGCTTTCATATTTCCAGTCTCTCTAAAGTGGCAGCAAATTCTATGGGGAGAGCGAGTATATAGAGGAGCATCCGTCTGCACATAACATCTAAGGTCATGGTTATCTGATAGAGAGTCTGTGTGTCCGTGTGTCTGTTTATTGTACAATGTGCCGCTGTTTGTCGTCAGGGAAAACATGGTAAAGGCTGGTTAAAGCTGCTGGTTGTCGGTTAACAAACGATTCAGAATGTGTGTGTGACATTATATAGACAGCTTGTGTTAACATACTAATTTAACAAACTGCCCTCCCCTTGATGACCGGTTTCACCAGTGATGTTGAGAACTTACCGTGGCATTCTGTAAACCATTTAAAGCTGCATTCTTCATATTTTTATAATAATATTGAGTCAGATTACCATGGAAAGTGTAAGGGGTCACTGTGGTAACAAAACCATAGAAAACATTCACCTGATCATCAGTCATTAGTGGCAAACAGCTAAAATGTTTTTTCCAAAGTAAAAATAGTGAGACAACAGTGTAGATACTCTGTTACAAATAAAAATGTAATATTTAATTTTTAAAACATAATTTTATTTCATTTGATTGTAACTGATTTAGAAGTGTATTTTCTAGGTTGTTGGTTTGGTGGAGCTTTCCATTCTTTTTTTCCTCACAGGTGTGTCTGTTTATCGGCTGATTGCCGGTTGCAGGTTGTGACAGAACTCACTGTGGGTAAAAAAATGCACTGATGAAGACTTCACACCTCAACACAGATTTTTCAGGCTGTTCATTGTTACAGATATGTTTTAGAAAATGAAATTGTAAGATTACTTTTTTATTATAACAGGAGTCCCATTTTATTTCTAAACTCCTTCTCTATAGAACAAACTCATGGCGCCACACCTGTTTCCACTAATGAGCTAATCCAGCATGTTTGTTTCTATTGGCTGATCTGAACCAACACGAGCAGATGATGCCCATGAAAGTACATCTGCAGCAGGTGCTCTGTTTTTTTTCTCTCCGACAAAGTTTTTATTCTCTTTGTGAAAATACCATTTTTATTTACAACTCACTGTCCTTTATGAAGCTATGAAATCCCTTTTGAATTGTTTTTTCTTCCGAGCTGACAAAAACAAATTACTTCAGTTGATTTAATCTAGATTTGTCTTTTTTTTTTTAAGGTCTTTGTTCAAACTTGATAACAATGGTTTCATTGAGCCGTTGGTATTTCAAACACTTTATGAATTCTTACATTGTTTCTGTTCTGTTGCCCCTTTTATGTCCCATTCACAGTATATAAAATATTTTTTATAAGAATAAAAGCATTTTACACACCTTAATCACAAAACTGCAACAAAGAAGGACTTGTCACTCTCATTAATTGGGTCCTTTGACTATTTGCTGTAATTCAGTTGTACTTTCGGCCACAGGCAGGAAATGTGCTGAGCACAGCAGGTGAATCCAATTGAGAGTTAAAGGCAGCCTTTTGGTAACTTAGATGTTAAAAGCAAAACTTATAGAAGATTTGAATGTCCATACATTTAAATCCCTTTGAGTCAGGTGAAAAAGAAGGGTGTGTCCTGGGAGGAACGAACAGTTACAAAGAAACAATATCTTAATAGCAGTGGGGCATTTGAAGGACATAAGTTGTTTCTCCATCTGCAGTCAGTAAACATGACCAGATTTGTGCAGTGTAGTCACTAAAATTACATGATTTTTGAGAATTCATGCACCAACTTAGATGTTATTTGGTGTAAAAGGCACGGTGCGTCTTTAAATTCTCATTCCACTCTGTCCGTCTTGGTTTTCTTGGTCTTTCTGTCACAGTAATCAAACCAGATTACAGAGGCCCCCTCACAGGCTGCCTCACTTCATCTTCTCCCATCTTTCTCATTTCTTTCTTCCGTCCTGACACCCCAAGTTATTTCCCAAGCTTTTTGCTGTCTTGATTTTAATTACACAAAGTTCCTTGAGTTGGAGGGCTGTGCCGCCTCACAGAGCTGAGGGTAATCATAATGTGGTTATTCATGTCACACCCAAAGGAAGGAAGGTGGAAGTGGGTCCATAGCAGAGATACACTCCCCAACTCAGGCCAGAGGGAGGTGAACAGAAGTGTTGTGCCGTGTATGTCTGGATCAGTCTACCCATCCATATGTTTTCTGTTAATTAACTTAACTTTACCTGTCAATAAGCATGTATATATGCTGGGTTTTTAGAAATCCTGTAAATCTTAAAATAAAGAGATGTTCTAGTGTGCAACAGAAGTTTTTCTTAACTTAAAGAGAAAAAAAATAGTCTATTTGCTAGGTATTTTTTCCACTATTTAAACTATCTGGAAAATCAATAAGAACCCCCTCCATGGTCTGATAATGAGGGAAAAGGCCTCTTGGCACAGACATTTAAAAGCCTCTCTCATTTCGCTTTCATAGGAGCACAAACAGACTAAAAAAGCCAGGTCCCTTTGTAGTTGTTTTGCTCCTCCTTATGGTTGTTTTTTGTGTCCTTATAGTTGTTTTGTGTTTCTTTGTAAACATTTAATGTCTCCTTGTAGTAGTTTTGTGTCTCCTTGTGGTCTTACAGGGTTTCTTTATCGTTGTTTTGTGACTCTTTGAAGTCATTTTTGTGTTACTCTGTTTTGTGTCTCCTTTTGTTGTTGTTTTCTGCCTTTTTTGTCATTGTGTCCCTTTTGTAGTCGCTTTGTGTCTCTTTTTGTTGTCATTTTGTCTTTTTGTTGTTTTGTGTCCCTTTGGTGGCAGGTTTATGTCTCATGGTATAGGCTTTCACAAAGAAATAACAGTCACCTCAAACAGATGCTGTGGCTTGGGGGCACCTTGGCATCTTGGGCCACTGAGTCTGTGCCCTTTAGGCACATTCAGTTATCCATCCCAGACCTCTTTCACTAAAAATAACTTTTCCTGATCCTAAGACATAAAATCAATTTCTAAAAGTCTCAGATTTTTTATTACTCTTGAGCTGGAAGGTTTTGTTCTGACACTGACTTAAAATGGTTAAAAAAAATTAAAGATCCCCTCCAGGCAGGATTTAAGAGAAATAAACACCCTGCTTAAAATAATTTTCTCCTGACCAACTTGAATCTTGCCCCCTGTGGTTTCTGTGTTCTCAAATGTTTAAGAAAATACTTTTCATCTTTTTCAGTAAATAGGTCAGGTTAGGAGTTTCTTGCTCTACTTTCTGCAGTCTTCTTTATCTGTAAGAGGTTGCCAAATTACAGCCCACATTCTTCAGAAGACTTTGAATTTAGTTGTAGTGCCACTGTTTCACTGTTCTACCAATTTATTCATTTTTAAAAAATCACTACTAGACCCTTTCCTCAAGAATTACATAGAAACATGACCCATTTGCGAGAGAGAATCCTATCTTTTCAGTATATTTCTTGATCCTTGAACACAGCTTATCCTCAAGCCTTTTAAACAAAAAAAGATTGTTTTAAAGCTGCTTCTGGATGTTTAAAGGAACTGTTGGCTTCACTTGGCCCTAATGCCAGTGCTGTACGGAGGAAGTGGAAAGGAAAATGCTTCTGCTGAGTCACATAATTACATGGCATAACCCGAGGTCATTCTGATGTCTGTGCATGTCTGTGCAAGTATTGTGCTAATTAACAGTCCTGAGCGTTTTTTCAGTTGGTTTAACCTGCCCTTTACCTGCTTGATAAATAATATTAAGCCTGCTTCTAATAACTAACAAATCCTTTTGGAAACACACTTCAATTTTCATCAAGAACTTTTCTGCTCATGCTTTTTTCCACCTCACTATTTAATTACAAATGAGTTACTCAATACGACTTGGATTTTTTATTTTTTTGATTAGCTTTTCTGAGACCTTTTATGTAGGCTTTTGTTTTTTGATCTCTATTCTCTCCACCTGCTCTGTTTATGCTCTCTTTTATTTCTCTATTCTTCACAGCTCATTCTGTTCCATTCGGTCTGTTTTCAGTCTCACCTTGTCAGCTTTCCATCGCCCTTGATTGTGAAGCACTTTGTAACTTTCATTTTTAAAGTGTCTGTAATGTCTCAGATTAAAGTGGTAATGATTTATTTATGTTAAAACTGCTACACTCAGCACCTTTAAAGCAGGCTTTTTGCACTTTTGCGTCTCGTACAAAGCCTTAGTCAGGAGTAGACTGCACACTGCGGTCAGCTATTTTCACATCTCTCGGCAGCACTGTAATACACACCGTACTGATGATAGTGATAAATGATCTAATCCAGAGTAGACTAACATTTCACCGTTCCCTCCGGGTGGCAGAAGAGACAATCAACTTCACATTTATGTCTGTATTGAGATTTAGTGAAGAGCAGGCTGCTCACTTAAAACTGCTTACCTTTATCATTATGGCTGTGTTAGGCAGTCAGCATTTGTCTGTGCTGCTGTAAATATGCATATTAGGGAGTAACTGAAAGTGTTTGAGTTTTAAACAACCGTTCCCTATCACCTGTTGTATTTCCAGCTAAGTCCATACTCTCCTCTTTCCTCCTTCCTCCCCCTAGCATCATCAGGAACGTGACTTTTGACATAAAAACAACTCTTATATAGCATCTTTTACACAAACCTGAATTAATATTCTGATTTCAAGGATAATAATCAGTGCAAAAATAAGGAAATTTGCATTAACATTACCAGCTCTCACCACTTGGTGGCAGTCTTAGAACACAGCAGGGCTTAGTTGGCTTTGAGATGTTAATGTGCATACATACCTGCAGATATATAATCTGTTACAAGACTAGTCCTTACAGTTACTGGCAGTGATCTAGTAAAATCTGTGGGCTGATTTATCGATTTCAGTCTATCAATTTATTGATCACTCAACTACTCTCTTTATCTCACTACTAGTCTATAAATTAGTGAGACAATAAAACTCATTATTTGCTATTTTTGACATGTTTTTTTGAACATTTTGCTTCTCCATCTTCAGATCTTTCTAATGCAGCAGAGTGTGTTTTTTAAAAACATATTTGGACATAATCAATCCCCTGACATCATCATAACTATTTTAGGATGATTTACCTTGGTCTGACTAGCTTCAGAAAGTCAGTTTTTACTGGAAAAGGCTACATTTTCTGAGAAAAAAGTGTTAGTGTGTACAAATTCGCAATCGAAACCTTTCAAATAAAAGTAGTTAAAGTGTCTTTTCAGTGTGAAGGCTGAGTGAAGTTGGAAAAATGATAAATGAGCTTAGAGGTTCACATAAAAATGAATAAAATACCAGCCAAAGTGTTTAAAATGAAAGAAAATGTTGGTTGAACTGGAACACTGAAAGTAATTAGTGTATCAAAAATAAATTCTCACTCCCCGCTCGTCACGTACGGAGGCTTGTTTTGAACCCCCTGCTGTCACTCTAACGCACTGGGTGCCCCTGTAGCATCTGTCTGCAATGTGCAAAGTCTTTTTGCATGAAAGCTTTTCCAACTCGTGGATAATAAACTACTTGATTATGTTCAGGAAAAGAGAGATGGCCTTTGCTTTTACTGGGACTTGAGTCCTGGTCTCCTGGCTCTCCTGGCTCAAAGTGGAATCATTGCTTTGAGCGTCCAGTATTGTCATGGACAGGTTTATATCGGAGTTCATTAAAAGGAAGATGTGTCACATAAAGATGCCAAAAAGTGAAGCCAAGTGGTCCTACACGTGATAAATAGAGTAAATTGTGTCGTCAGATTAAACATTGTGACTAAGAAGAAGTAATTTTTGTTTTTGGATCTAAAACCTCAGAGGATTTCATTAAACCACAGAGGTCACAACAAAGTGATCCAACTGTAACTCTGACCAAAACTTTCTCTGCTCTGCCCTCTGTAACCATGCATCTTTTAAATTCAAAACTGCAAGTTTCCTTGCCGTGAGTACAGGATTCATAAACATAAACACCCTCAGCATGAACCATCTCTGCACTGACCATCAGGTCATTCTGGGCGCCTGGCTTCTTACCAGGTTTCAGGTTACCATAGTGACATGATGTGGGCGAAAGAGCGAGTGAACCGGCAAGTGTTGAAGATGAAGATGAAAGGAGGTAGAAGGCTGTAATCAGATTGTCTCCTTCGGTCACGCCTCGGATCCATCTTCTCCCCTCCGCCGGCCCACGTCCTGCACGCCCGAACCCTCCACCACATAAATCACAATCGGCCATGAGTCACCTCTCATTGCTGCACCCTACTACAGATCTGCAGAAAAAGGGGGAGAGAGGGCGGGAGAGAGAGGCTGCCTTCGGTCTTGGCCATTCCCAGACTCCAGCTTGTGAGTTGGGGGATGCTTAGTGGTCCTAGTCCTCGCTCCACCCCATTTCCACAGTCAACTCTGAGGAGCTCAATGGCTTCTTTACTGATACAGTTTCTTACAGCACGGTCAAATGAAGACGGATCGAGGGTTAACAGTGCAATAATTCAGTTTTACAGGCAGCTCACTGCCACTTCTCTTGGAGAAAAACCCTGCTGGGAAGACTGCAGCTGAGGGGACAGCAGCTTTTGTCTCACTGTCCTTTGTTAACTCTCTTTACTCAGTTCCTTCTGTCTCTTGTTTCTGAACTTGTCCGGCCTTTTTTTCCACTGACTTTGCTTGTCTCCTCACCATTCTTCCTCCTCCCCCTTCATCATAAGTTTTTGTCATTGGTCCTGCAGGCTATAAAGTAATATAAAAAAAAAAAAAAAATTAAAGTTTCAGTGGTCGAGGCAGAACCACTGAAGTGCTTCATAATTAGAAAACAGCTCATAATTACAGCGTGGTCACAGGCTGTTAGCTCTCTCACTCAGCTACCCTGCGTGGGATGGCGCCCTCCTGCAATGTGTGTGTGTGTGTATGCGTGCGTGTGTGTGTGTGTGTGTTTGCGTTTGCGTGTGTGTGTGTCAGCTTCCCTCAGAGAGGTCAGGCTGAAGTTGAGAAGGATAGCAGATGTGCTACCCCATACTGCCTATACACCAGCTGGGTGCTGGGTGCTCTGTCAAAATACGATTAGTCACAATCGAGGAAGCGAGAACGTGTGCATTTCATAGCAGACAACAATGCTAATGATACCCTGACTTCTTCTGTTTTTTTATTGTTTTTCTGTTTAGCCTTAAACAATTGGAAATCTTAAGCCTTTTGTAAGCCATTCATTGATTTTTGACTGTTTTTGCTGAGAGCAATATTTAAGGTTCAACATGTAGGATTCAGTGCCATCTAACATCGAATAACCCACTGTTCACCCCCGCCTTTCAAGCATATAGAAGAACCCACTGTGGCAACCAAACTCAAAACACAAAATGCTCTTTTTGGAGCCAGTATTTGCTTTGTCCATGCAGGGCTACTGTAGAAATATGCCATTCAATATGACGGATCCCCTTATAGAGAACCATGAATATGACCCTCAATATTTTTGCAGTAATCTACAAACAGTGTTTGAGTTTCTATCATTCTTCTGGTACCAAAAGAGGACAAAAGGGGTTCCTGACTAATCTACAATGGTAGCCCTTATCAAAATAATCCATGACTCTCATTCATTGCAAAACCAGATTTTCAACAACTAACTACTTGTCTAATTGTAGGTTGTGAAAAGGTTGTATTAAAGTAACAGTTTGACATCTTAAGAATTGAACTTGTGTGCTTTCTTAGCAGTACATGAGAAGGT
>JAPZDZ010000015.1:5713543-5723553 GCA_029783805.1 Acanthurus tennentii
GCTGTACTTTGACTGAAATTGCTTTAAGCTAAATGCTTATGTCAGAAGGCTAACATGAACACCAGGTCAAAGCTAATATGATGCTGAGGTATAATATTTATGCTCACCATCTAAGTAAAGCCTGTTAACTTGCAAACATTAGGAACAATAGGCGTTTCTAGAAGCATAAATGGTTGCCAGTGGTAACAGTTTCTACGAGGTAGCTGTGTTGTAACCAAGCTAGCAGCTCAGAAAGGCTGAAATGCTCTCCCGAGTGTCTCTGTTGTGTCTGCTGCCTAATATCAGTCTATAACCATAGCCCTGACATTTTACCATGGAAACAACATCGAGAGAGTACAGTCTGATGGTGCTATTACAAGTGCCCCTAGGATGATTTCAAACATTTTCCATTCACGAAATACCACTCAATAAACATAGTAGTAATGTCAGTATTAGAACCAGCATGTTTGATCTCAAAAGAGTAATTTGATTTAGATCTCATCTTAAAGAAACATAGTCAAGTGTGCCGTACCTCTTTAAGATACATTATCTGTAAAAAAAACCATGAAAATTCAGCTTACAGTTGTTAAAAAAATAATAGTGGACACTGTTATCCCTAAATTTAAATTTGTGCCTTATAGAAGAGTAGTATAATAATATCTTACATGTGATTTTCTCTTTTAGAACAGTCCTAATAGAACTGTGAAACTGGAAATAAATAATATTCTTGTCTAATCAGATTTAATTGCATGAGTGTTGCTGGTCTTCGTGATCCAAACAGTGGATAAACAAGTCAAAATCTTAATTTTGGAGTTAAAAGTCACCTCAGGATGTCAGTGTTGGCTCAAAACCCAGTTTGCAGTGAGGCAGCTACTGTAGAAGAAATTCCTTACAAGAAATTTCTAAATGGGATAAACTTCCCGAGGTCCTTGCTGAGGTAATAATTACTAATCACCAGACTTCCCCTGGTAATATTTGTGCTATCCTGAGAGGGCATTAGTCTGGTATCGGCCTGTTCTCCCATACAGCATATACCTGATGCAGCGATTATCGGGGCCTCTCTGGACCAGGGTGAAGGTTATTTATGATACGTGGGAAGGCACAAGGGCTGAGGCATTTGAACTGAAGTGAACCATAGTTGGACAATTGAGCTGACTCAGCAAATGAAGGTGCTAGCACAGCAAGAGGGGAAACTCTTCCTTCTGCTAGCTTTGTTTACAGACTTAACACACTCAAAATCTGTCTGTGCACAGATAGACCAGCTCCTAATGCTAAAAGCTGATTTTTTTGCTGCAGAGTGACTGACAGGAGGCTTTTTGGGAAGGATGAAATTGTCTTAAAAGTTTCGCTGCATTTTGGTAAATCCAACACCCATAGATGGGGATGTTTTTTTCATCCTTGCTGGATCCAAATTACATCAATTTTTTCTGCTCATTTCAGTTCTGAGGTATTCTGTATAGCATGACTAATACACTGTTTATGCCCACTTACTTTAGAAGTAAGGAAAAATACTCATAAATTGAGTAGTATTCCCAGTGGGTAATACCTTAGAAAGCTTTCTGAAGTTTATTTACACACACAGGCTTAAGGTGACACACTCTAACACCAGCTCCTTCCCTCCTACCTGGTCTTCTTTGTTGGTGTGTCGATGAAGGTGCCGGAGGAAGCCCAGACGGGAGCACTTCCTGACAAGGATAAGGTCTGCGGTGCCGTCAGCGAGGTGAGCCGAGGGCGACAGGCCCTGTGGAGAGCGGGGGCACGCACAGCTCATACTGGCCACATTGATGGCGATAAACTTTCCGCGGATCACAGTCCAATCACTGTTTCCATCTGAAAAAGTCAAGTCAAGAGCTGGAGCATGAGCATCTATACACTTTACTGAGCTGCACTATGTGCTGTGGGCACAAAACACCTTCTAAATTGTGCTTTGGAGCACCTGACATTTGTAACCTGTCACTCAACAAACTCTTTTGACTACTAAAAAGGAGTCAAACCAGCTGATTTTACTTTTCACTGCCCACAAAACTCTGACATTTACAAGCTTCTGTGAGGAAGCAGATATCTGTTTTGTGCGCTGTACATAAAAACTAACTACAGCATGTGCTTTAAAGTTACTGGGGTTCATATGCGAGTGATACAGCATCTCCCTTCTCATACAGAGCAATATAGTGCCAGTGTGGGAAATGATGGCAGCCATAGTGGCATGCTCGACAAAATGTGTTTACTACCATCTTGTGGGAAGATGACAGTCTGTTTATTTATTACATCTGCTTTATTAATTGTTCATTTAAGACCTGGCCTAGTCAGAAATATCTAATTAAGATACTATGAGTTAGGTTAATTTACTCTTAAATTAAAGTGCTATTCCCAAGACTAAGAATGAGCTTACATGCTCAAAACATTAGCTGATTATCTTTAAAGTTTTCTTTAGCAATATCAGTGGAAACTATGTCAAATACAAGGCTTTAAAAGGTTTGAGGAGACAGACACGACTTCAAGAACTGTATTGTATTCTACTGAAATAACTGCACCACATTTGAGAAGTAAATTTTAAAAAACATCAATTAACTGTGTTATGTTGGAGGATCCAAGCTAGCAGTTTTCCCCAAGCACCTGAACTCACTTTGATTTAAGTTTACTCCAAATAAAATTCTGTCTGGCACGTTTGCACGGGAAAATGTTGAGTTTGCAATCCCCTCCCCACGGCACTCAATCACTTGCAATTGCTTAAAAAATGTCATTACTGCATGTGCATGTGCCTCGTGGACTGTTTCTGGGTTACTTACCACCTCTCTTTTCACTGCACTGTTAAAGCTCCTCCATCTGACATTGACACACTAAGTGAACAGACCTTGAGCTATAGTAAATGATCTGTACTGTAATTTAATTGCAAGGCTGTATTCAACGGCAGTTTCACAGTATTTGCAAAAATGTGCCACATTAGATTTTTTTTCTGCGTGGAGAAATCTGCCACCTTTAAGCTACTTACTTGTGCCGGTTAGATAAGGGTTCATACGTAGGTAAAAGCTGAATGTTCTGATTCCCTTCAGCTTTTTTTCACTAGTAATGATGTTTGACTGAACAAATCATCTGCATACCATTAACAATTTTTTTTTTTTTAAATTATGTTGTGTATTTCGCGAGTGCTTCTTGAGTCTTTAAGGTTAAGTTCCCAGCTTGTTACACGACAGCAGTGATGCTGATGAGAGTCCATTAAGATCCAGATGTCCTGGCATGAATTCTCAGAGCGGCTTTACCCTTGTGATTGAGCCAAGAGGAAAACTCTGATACTAAATGTAGTGTGTGCTACCCTTGTTAGAAAGCTGCGTGTCTTATGCTTTCAAAACGCAATTAAGTTTGGCCGTGGAAGGTCTCACAATATCTGACGAGGAAGTCATATAGAAAGAAGCCTGATTGGATTAACCTCAAGTTTGCTCGTCATGATTAAATGCACATGAACCCTCCAAATCTCAAATGACAGATGCGATGGTTGCACTTCACAAATCACCACTCTGTTCCTCAGAGATTAGCGAATGTTTACAAGCGGTGGTGTATCAAAGGCACAGTATCACCCACGGGACTGCCGGCGCCTGTCACCAGGGTGATAGTCATTGGAGTTTGCTGCAAAAAGTGATCACAGACGTCCAAACCTCAGAGGGAAAATTATGTGATCTCCGAAAGCAAAACGATTCATTACCTTTCCCCCTCATTTGGCAAAACAAACTTACAGAGGTGATAATGCAACCCAATGATAACAAGCCCGCTGAGGCTACATTAAAAACAACAATATTCTAATTGGGAAGCAGTGATTAAAGCTCAAATAAAAAATTAAAAAACAACAACAAATCAAAATGAAGACTGTAGGCTCTGCATTAGGAGAATGTATCCAAAATGAATATTTGCTCTTTCAGAGGAGACGTTGGCTCATTTGCAGAGTGTGTGTGTCGTGCCTCATTGATTTAGCAGTTGTCTGAGATTTCCCTCGCCAGGAAGAAGAGAGAGGGAGAGAGAAAAAAAAAATCGCAAAACAAACGGCAGCACTGGCGTGAGGCAAACCCCCTGTCAGAGCTGGCAGAGCCAAATTTCTTCCTGATTAGTGGGAGTCTGTCACACAGCATACGCACACACAAACAGGTTAGGCCCGCTTTTATATTTACACAGTCAAAGAAATACACACACACACTCCATTGGAAGCCACAGCGCAAGATAGCCAAGATAGAAAATCTTGACTATAATATCACGACACTAATTAGAGAGAAAAAAGCACACGCGGCTCATCTGCAGCTCAGAGTACACACAAAAACCCACAGCAGCACACACACACACACACACACACACACACACAGGAGTCAGTATTTCATCTGCCTCCAGAGGTTTGTGCTGCCGTATCTGTGGGTTGAGAGGACTGTAGATAATGAAGTGTGTGTGTGTGTGTGTTTGGGTCTGTGGGGACAGACGAGGGAAAAGGAGGCGACGCTGTGCTACTCGAGGGCTGAGTGGACGGACACCAGCCTCTCTTGGTGGGGGCGACAACAACATGCAATCCCATCAAGCTAACGCAGAGGGGGACGCTGGAGATTTTTAAAACCGATACGGCAAAAAAAAAAAAAGGCTCCGGCTGGGAGTTGTACATCGTCACTGACATCAGTTTATATTTTCTCGTCAATAACTCATCAAGAATCTCATTAAGAATTTTGCCATGCTGCGGGAGAAAAACAACCCCGACAGAAAATGGAGATGAAGTGAAATTTGAGAAAGAGATGATGATGCTGTTATTTACACTCAGGTACTGCAGAATGTAAATCTCCCCTGATTTGTGTGTTACTTCAAGGGAAAAACAGAGCCAGTGTGAGATTGTCTCCTCTCCTTTGTTGTTTTTTTTTCCTTTTCTCTCAATCTACACTCACAGAAATACTTGTTTTCACACATCCTCAGGTCTCGAATTGGCTCAGAACAGACGAATACGCAGATAATGAGTCAGAGAAATTAGGTGTTCGCTTTTCGTTGTAATTAATATGAAATATTTCAAGTAATAACCCTAAACCTTACCTTTATTACACTTTTCATTCTCCTCTGACATTTCCAGCTGCGCGCTCTCCTTTGATGATGGCTTACGCTGACAGAAGCTGCACCTGAAACAAAAAAGTGTAACCTTGTTTTACAATCATCAAGCCATCAGTGTTGTTGTGACATTCGAGGTTTTTTTTTTTAACAAGCTTTAATGATTCAATAACGCAAATAAATCCAGTCCGTCTTAAAATGACTTGTTAGAAAAGCTTCAAGAAATCTGCAGCCAGAAAAGCTTTTTGTAATAAGAACATATCACATTTTATGGTTAAAATTAGTTGCCAGGAAACATATCTTTCACAGATTAATGTTTTCAGCTTCTTTTAGTCCCCATAATGAATGCAAACTGTGTCTGTGTCTAGCATCTCCAAAACCAAAGCACTTAGTCAAGCAATTTTTTGGGAAAAGACCGTATGGGCTCTCAGTCCGCAATATATCAGACAGGCTTCCTGACAACGTAAACTACCCCGTTTGAGCTATGGCTACTTTTGAACTACATCAGATAAGTTAGCACACTGTAAAAAAGTGCTGATGCTTTGATGCTTTATTTACCCGGCTCGACATTGCAGCTTGTCCCTGGGGGTCCCCATGTTGTTCTCGGCAGGGAGGAAAGAGATGGTGCCTTCATAGTAGTTGTGACTTAGAAAGGTTTTTACCCCTGGAACAAAAGCACAATGTTGGCCACAGAATGCATAGCAATGTGGTTAATTAGTTTTTTTTTTTTAATGTAGCTTTAATTATTTCAAACAAGACAATTAAGGGTAAAATTCTTAAAGAGACTTTTAACTAATTGTATCACTATTCCTCTTCTTGTAAGGCTGTCAAAGGTTTAACTGGGTGAAAAATATATTTTATTGAAGTTTAGAGATAATGCAATAGTGAGTATAGATAACACATAACTTTTTTTCAAAATACAGAGTTAAAATGTGATATTGAAGGTGCAAGGTGTTATTATTTTTTTGCAGCAACTTGGGTTGTGTGATCTGAATGTGCAATGCAACTGCACATCTGCCAAACAAGTTGCACAGTGCGCAATTAATGCCCCTATATCTGTGAGGTCTTGTTTTGTTTGTAATTTTGGTTGCAATAATTAACTATACATTAATGGTAGGGGGACTTCAAGAGGAATGTGTCGTGCTATGCGTATGTATGCATGCACATTCTGGGCAGATTTCTGAATATAAATAAGCTCATGCCCAAACAAACAAATGGATCAAGGATATGTGTGATATTTTGAGGAAAGAGTTATTAACTGACCATTGTGCAGAAGCAGTTCACGCTCACACTTTAAGAACTTGTTCCATGCATGCTTTCAAATGTGCACCCAGCTTTTTTGGGAGAGGTTTGAAAAGATTCACATCTTTGCATTTACCCTATTTGGCCCCAGACTTTGTTTAAAGCACCTTACATTTCACTGAGTGCAAGTGTTTATTTGTAGCCTGAGTTGGTAGAGAAACCTTGTTGGTGTTAGTGATTGAATCTCAAAGCTTGGATCTCTGTGGAGTTTGGATTTCTTGAGTTTCTGAGTAAGATTTTTATCTTTATTCCTCTGAAGGCTGAAACCAGAGCAGGACCAGCAAGTTCAGGGATGTACTTCATGTTATTTCATATATATATATATAAAAAAACACACACACTTTGAGGTCCATGATCTAGGGGTTAAAAAAAGGTTTTAGTGTGTAGGTCGGCTCAGCCTTAAGAGTCACTTGAGTTGAGAAAACAAGAGTCCTCATACCTGAAAGGTCATATCTAGCAGGACCCAGCCATCTCTTTTTCTCGCTTTCTGACAGTATATCACCATAGAAACCGTAGCCAAGCAACGAGACAGAGTATCTCAGAAAATCGTCATTGTGGTGAACTGAACTCACGTCCATCGGTTGGGAATCACCTGTCAAGATACACCCAGTTGAGTTGTAAAATGGCACTCCCTGCTTTGTTTCTCAACAACATGTACATAAACATGACACTAAAACCTGGTAATCAACAGTTGTTTGGAGCTTCCTCCACAATACTGATAACATCTAATAAAAATACAACAGGGTGCCACCCTGACACGTGCTGCAAGTTCTCTATGACGTGTTAAGTGACTCCTACTCACCCACAATAATGTGTAAAGCAGAAGTAACTGGATCATTTGTTCCCACCGTAGCAAAGCAGATGCAATCAGTGGACCCTGTTTGACAAGAGACACACAGGTCGATGGTCGATCAATGTAGCTCTGGCATAGGCATGTATGTTAAAGACACTGACATGAGAAATAACTCTTTACTTGAGAGTTTCATTCACAAGTGAATTCATTTTCATAAAAAACCTCAAATATTAGAAGACAATACGTGTAGAAACTTGAGCAACCAGAGAAGTTTGAAAAAAAATCACATTACTCTGCACATAGTTACATTTTTTTTGGAATTTTTTTTTACTAGTACTCACGGGCATGCTAGGACGTTACACAAACAAGACTAAAAGCCTTGCTAACATTACTGTGAGGCTAAACTTCCCTACAGTGGCGCTTTGACCTACATGCTAATACCAGCAAAATGCTCACAAAGACAATGCTAACACCAGCATTCTCACAATTAGACACTTACAACACAACCATGTTTATGTTTAGCTAGTACAATACTTATAAAATGCTCTATCTCTTCTAGAATGTTAGCATGCTAAAATTTGTTAATTACCATTTAAGCAGATGTACAATTAAAGCCAATGGGAGTGTCATTAACCAAAGTGTTGGATTAATAACAAACAAGACCTGTTAGTGGGGATTATCAGGTCAATACAGCTTTGGAGACATTCCATTAAAAAATGCGTCATAGTTTGGATTTGTTTTTATGCATCAGGGCAAGTCTAGGCAGATGCCCAACCTAATTTGTTGTTTCAGGGATGGGTCAGTGGCTATGCCTGTTTGTAATAACTGTCTCCATAGACACAAAAAGGTAGATCAAGTGCTTAATTATACTCTCTGTGCAGTTACTGACTTTGTAAGTCCTTAAATTAAAGATGGACTTTGGTTAGGCCAACCAGTGAAATTGGTATGCTCACTTACTAATATCTTATCTCTTTTATATTTATATGATTTCTTCCAGAGTTCTGGTTACTTTTTATTACTGAACTTATTACCAGCAGAGCTGTCGATAGACTGTGTCATTAATATTCTTATCATAAGTGCAGCAGGCAGCATGTCTTCAAAGTTTTATGTGTTCGTATCTAAAGTGATCAGTACAGACTGTATGGGAGTGTTGACACTACTGTAAGGTAAAGCTGTAAAGCTGTAAATGAATTGTGTAAATATTTCATTGATGGTTGCAATCAGTCATAAAAGTTTGGTCTTTAGGCAGAGTTTTATGTCTCTGAAAGCTATGAAGAAAGTGAGAAGTAAGGAAATCTTTCAGTCATAAAGTAAAATAATCGGAGAGCTGCGGGCCCTGGGATATCATCAGCTCTCTTCAGCCAACAAATGAAGGATAAGAGGCATCCCATGCCTTAAAAGAAACGTTGAGTTTGATATTAAATCTTTCAACTTGAGAGGTAATAAGACTCTATCTCTCTTTCTGCGCAGCATGGAGTAATTTCAGACCTATCTGCCCCACTTTGATCATCTTGAAGTTTTAAAATGGACCTACGAGTACTACTACTGATAAAAGACAGTGAGTGAGAGAGAGAGGAGAGAAAAGAGTGACATCTAACTCGTGATGTTTTTACTTGGCTCACAGAAGCATGACAGCGGAAATCAGGCTTGTCATTCAGTGGTGGACTCACAGATGAGTATGAAGATGAGATCCCCTGCTCACTTTCTCTGACTTGCCCCTGCCCTTACTGTGAATAACACTTATCTGGCCTCTGCTTCTTTTTTTTTCCACAGAGCTTTAGAAACAGAACGAGTTTCCAAAAACTCCACGCAGGGCTGCACTACCTGCTATCTGATGAGCATAAAAATGGTGACATATGCTATGTGATTCATCTAAAGCTACTCAGTAAAAGCCAACTGACTTTGAAGGGATTTAAGTGGCACACACAGATGTTAAACGATCTTCAGTCCTCAGATGTTCAATGTTTTATTCCCCTTAAGTTACTGAGCCGCAGTAGCCTGTTGGCATATTCATAGGAGAGAGTACTAACTGTCACAAGGCATATCCTCAGCAGAGAAGCTCCTGTTTTTTCCTGCTTTCTCCTCCTTGCGAGTAAAATCATCTTAACAGTGCTATCATCTTTATCTCAGGGACAGCAATAGAGTCATAACAACAGCAGTGAACCCTTCTGAACCAGACAAGTGGACCTTTTAGCTACAATAAATAATAAAAAATAATCTATTTTCATCAATCTAACGATTCAAAACTTTGAGTGTGTCAGGGTTTATCTGGCATTCACTTTCATGGTAACTTAGACAAGTGTAATAAGGGTGTATCAAAGGACATATGTGTATAAAAATGTTGTGACAAGGCCATAAATTCATTCATGACTTTTAATCTCATCCTTGACCTAGAGAACTCTGATACCTGAGGCATTACTAAAACTTTGAGAGCAATATTGATCCTTATATTGATGACATGAAAACTTACAACAAGTGAGCAAAGACACACTCTTATCAGGATGCATGAAGCAGAGTGTGGCTCATGTAATTACAGCTCAAAGTCGGTCACTGCTCACCTTATACAAAAGTGTATTTGCCGAGATGTTACAGACACCTAACACTATCAGCAGTATTTAAGACACTGTTTCAAGAATTTTTTTTTAAAGTTGAAACCTGTTTCACAAGGAGATGATTGACTGACATTTGTAATTCTGGGGCATTTCAGAGAGTTGTTAGAGCAAAGATAGCAGAGAAGAAGGTTTGAGAGAGAGAAAGAGAGACTTAAACAGGAGACTTTGTAGTCTAAGGAGAGTGCCTCTGTACTTTCAGACTTCTCTGCTCTGTCTGTGGCTTTCAGCCCTGAGGCCATTCTTTCTTACTGAAGATGTAAATC
>JAPZDZ010000015.1:5723653-5743068 GCA_029783805.1 Acanthurus tennentii
AAAGTGTGTGACATGAAATGGAGAATTGGGAGAGAAAATCTGGAACATTTTTACTCCCAGGATTAGTTTGTGATTTCTCAAATAGCTTTGCCATATTTTTCACTCATTTGAAGGTCACTGTAATACACCAATGTCACAAGCAATCCACCAGCACTTTTCAACCAGCATTGTGCCACTACAATGTGGGTAGTATGTGCAAATGAACAATTTTCAACTTCTTCATATTTTCTATTTTGTGTCTCAGCCATTTGTTAGTTTTGGTCCGGTTATGTAACACCAATTTCAAAAATACTTGCATCTTTCTACTGAAAAGGCAGCCCAGTTTTATTCTCACAAAGACAGGATATGTAGTTACTTCTTTCAGTGACTGAGCTGAGAGAGGACTTTTGAAGGGACCCTTGTGAATCAGATCGCTGCTCATTAACATGCCTGCACTTATATATTGTTGTTGAGAGAAAGGAAAGAACATTCACTGAGGAGAGGTTGGCCTTGGTCAAGTGAGGTTTTGTTGAACTCTACCTTGACAAAAGCAAACCAAACCACTGCCAGTTTTCAAGCAACAACTACCCTTGCATTAAATTACATAACTATGACATTTAAAACATCTATAGAGCAGTTATTGTCTATCGACTTGAGAGCTTTTATTCCTCAGAGTCTTTATGGACAGCTTTAACTATTTGAGAAAAACTGCTGTGACAAGATGCTAGACCATTAAACAGTACAATAAAAAGCTCAGAACACAACATATGTAACATTCTGATTTATCTGTGCGTGTCAAAGGGCAAAGAAATTAAATCAATAAACCCAAATCATGGTTGTAATTGGCCTAAAAAATCATTAACTCTGTCCCAGGTTGATTTTAAAACGCCTCTGTTATTACATCAAGCTGTGCACTGCCTATCCTCACTTTGTTCCTCGATAACTGTATAGCTATCCTCATGAAAATGACTGTGATTCCAAAATGTCACAAGGCATGTATCCTTTCATGGCACGAGAAATGATTGACCCTCTGCAGGCCCCATTGGGATACCCTGCCTTGTTGCCATAGAAATTTCTCTTCAGCGACCCTGAATCAGCTGGTCTGAAGTTCTATACAATTTAAATTAATTATAGTTCTGTCAAGAGGATTTTTTATAGAGCAGTGACCATTAAAGTCCTCCGGAAAAAAAATACATCTATCATGCTTTATTTATCCTGACAAAACAAGTAAATACAAGAAAATATTAATTATCTGCACATGTGTATTAACTATAACCCCTTTGTAAGTGAATATTGTGATTTGTAAGTTCAACACAAGAAGTGTCTTCTCCAATAGACTTAAAACTGAGGTCCTAAATTTCTTAGAGCCATCAGCTTTGGTTCATATTGAATGTATAGATATGAAGAGAAGGGACAGCAATGGCAAAAGGGAAGCATGATTTTTTTTCATTTGATAAAAAGTAAAAAATCAAGTTTCAGACAAATTTGAACATGTTACGCCTCATTTAAAGTTAAAATGACGAGTCTGAAAAAGAAACACCACAAGACAATGTTGACCTGAAAAGTTTCTGTGGCCTGAAAGTAATATGAAAATTGAGAAAAACATTACAATAGGCCCAGAAATGCAATCAGTTTTTACTTGAAATTTCCCTTAAAACATTTGTAATTTATATAGTACAGATTGATTTTTGTATAAAGTTTATGTGACTGAGAATAATTCAAGTTAAAGTTTTGACAGCCATGGAAGCTAAACTTAGAAAGTTTGACTGAATTGTCAAAATGTTCATAGAAGCAGATCTCATGTCATTCTTTAGCATCTACTTTAATGCAATTTAACTATAAAGCTAAACTCATTACATGTGAAGCTTTTAAGAGGTAGTTTGACATTTTGGAAGAAAATACACACATTTGCCTTCTTGCTGACAGCCGAGATAATTGATACCATTTTTAATTTTTGTTGGTTTAAAATAAGGTTACAGCCTGCAGCCTGTTAGATTACAGCATTTTAGCTTTAAAGTTGCTGCCTCCAGGTGTCATTTTTAAACTTTTCTAAACTTTTGCTCTGTTACAGATTAAATAGACACATCATGTTAATTATTTAATATATATATTATGTTAATTATGAAGCTGTAGAAGCGCTGGAGGCATATTTTGTTTGGACAGAGATGAGCTAGTTGTTTCTCTCATTTTACAGGCTTTGTGATAAGTTAAGCTAACCCCATGCTGTGTGTAGTATCAGGTTTATTGTATAGACATTAAAGTTGTATAAATATTGTTGTATAATATAAATATGTATTTTTTTTTTATTCATATTCTATATGTTTTTTTAGTGGTATAAGTATGTTTCAAAACATGATTTTTTTCTTTTATTGTATTCAAATTGACACCTCTGTTATCTAACACCTCAAAAATTGCTCCTTTATAAACTGCTAATTTCATACCCTGGATGTGTAAAATGGAATAATACTGCCCAAATCTCACCTGCAGGAATTATTCCTATGCGTAGAGAACATGGCACCATTTCCGCATCTGGTTGGTTCTCGTCCACACCGTTATCTGATTGAGTTCTTGTGACCAACCCATTCAGGATCTCACTGAACATACCATCTCCACCCACACACACTACCCTGGACAAACAAAAAGTATCAACAATTTACATTAGTTTGGCATGAGTTCTCTGATATGTTTTATTATTGTTGAGGATAGTTTCAGTTCACACGGGTAGCCTGGGAAGGTGCCACAAAAAAGCTTGGTTGCACTTCATGTCTGAAGTGAAAGTCTGGCAGATGTAACTATGAAACCTTTGAATACATAAAAACACTGTAATACTGGGTGGAGCAGTATGATAGTCTTTAGTCTATATCATCTTATATCTTCACAGAAATGGACCTATAAATAATATGAACTGCTGAGTAAAAGCGTAATGGACTCTAACCCTGCTCTGCTGGACTGAATATCTGATAAATAGAAGATGGAGAAGGCAGGGCACTTGGCAGAAACAACCTTTCATGTTATTGATGGCCTTCAGCCTATATTCCACTATCAGCAGCATTTTATCTTCATATGCTCCTTTAGCTCAAAGTCATGAGCTGTAGCATCATGTACCATTTGTGTTGAACACATAATCTTATGTGACTTAGGTCAGTTATTAGTAGATTATTAACTTTACTGTTTTTAAGGGGTTTGAGAGATTAAACTACATGCCTAAAGTTATTGTTAAATGTTGAAGTTCTAATACTGTTGACAACTTGACCATTTGATTTTAATAAAATGTCTTAAGTTTTTAAGGAGGCATACTAAAATCCTGTCTCATTCGAGACCTTATGTATTGCAATAGCATGGGCAATAGGGTCAAATAATGCTACATCAATCATTTACCTCATGGAGAACCACAGGGATATGTCCAGGGTTTTTACTATTCTGTCTTGAAGCAACTTTCAGATAATTATTTTGGAAAGTATTGCTTGAGCTTACATTTCATCGAGACGGCTCAGTGTCAGAGGGATTAAATCTTGGTGACTTCAGATTGGATTAAACTTTAATGTTATTCTGAGTACAAGTAGACAACAGAATGCAGTTTAGCGTCTAACTACAGGGGATATGAGGCGTATTTGTGATTATATTCATCCTTCATCCTGCAGGACTCCAGCGAGGGTAGACTCTTTGTCTTGTATCAGGGGTGCTTGGTGTTTAAATGCACTTTTAAGTGCCTACCAAAAACAGAAATCCCATCAGCCTTGGCTGCACTTTATGTTTAATGCTAATTGGCAATATTTGCATGCTAACAAGCTAAATGAACATGGTAAACATTGTGCCTGCTGAGTGATATCATGTTAGAATTTTCATTTTAAACACATAAGAATGCTGACAAAGGCACAGTGGTGCTTTGAGCTAAATGTTTAAGAAGAGTCATACAGATCCACTATGACAGAAAACTGTGGGTAATTTCATCATTGTATCATATGTATATTGCATGGCTTAGTCATGATTGCTACTCTAGAATATAAGGTTAAAGGAAAAAGGCCAAATAAAACAAAGTATGAAGTCAGTATGTTATGTGCTATGTTACCCACATGTGTACTGATATTTATCTGTCAAATGTTAGGAAACTCTGACCTAAATGGAGTAACCATTGACCAAAAATCATAACAGGAAATCTAAATTCGAAGTAAATGTAGGTCAGCATCTGATATTATCAGAATGACACTGCCTGTTCAGAGTGTGAGAAACACGTAGAGCTTTGTCTCAGTGATTACAATCTAGATAACAACACAACAGGGCCTCATGAAAAGCTCCTCTAATCTGTGATAATTGATACACAGTTCATGGCCCAGTCTGATTTATCACAATATGAACAGACAAGAGTCAACTCCATGCCACAGTTAAGAACTACTGTTAAAAACAGCTGAAAGCAGCAGCTATCTAGCTTGAGTACTCACCCATCATATTTATCTAGATTGGCCTCTGTTTTCAAGTGGTCCCTGGCATGATTGGCCCGCTCTGTAACTATAGAAACAAATCCATTGGCAAACATTAGGATAAGTTCGATGAAAAAGGAATTTACATACAAAATAACAAGACTTGGCTCCACTAGTACAACAAGCAGGCTGTTGCAGGCATTTGAAATACTGTTTAAGACGAGGAAAATTACTGCACTTCTAAAACATTCACAGAAGCCTGTTGTGCAGATTAATGTTTAGAAAAAGCAAAGGCACTGTGGAACAAAACAACCCAATTCAGCTATTGTATATCTGCCCGCAAAATGAGCCCTGGGCCCACAAAGAAAAAAAAAAACAAATTTTCCATAGTAAATCTGTTTACCGGGCACATAATATCAACACAAATACAATACTGAAATTCATAGCAGCTGTAGGAAGCCCAGAGTGAATAGTATTCACTCTGATGGACCATCAATACCCAAGACTATGTGTAGCTGGAGCAAACACTTATTGAATAATAGATGTGTTTGGATACCCAAGCTTATCAACTATCACAGTTTCCATTAGAATGTTGGTGTGATAAATGGCACTATAAGCCAAATCATATCCTTGCAAGCCTCTTCAGTCCCTGTGAGAGGCAACAGTGGCATAGAGATCTATATGGTGGCCATCGAGGCTCATTTTTTATTTAAATGTTAAAAAACGCTCCTGATAGGGACCCACCAATCACGTCGGCCGAGATGCCAGCACGGCGAAACAGCGGAGCCACCTTCTGCTCGTAAATACGCTTGCCGCACCGCTTTCCCCCATAGGGATTGATGTATACCAGAAGGCTATTCGGTCGGTTTGCTGCAAAGAGAGAGAGGGGTATGAGATAATCATTAGAAAGGCTCAGTGTTTACCTTTTTTTACGAATGTGTAACTGACAGCAGCTTGATGAAGTTTTCATTAACCAGAGACCTTTCTTAAAATGCTCTGTCAAACTTCCTCGTGCCCAAAACACGCTGCTCAAGAAATAAATGGCATGTCTACTGACTGTGGGAGGAGTGTGAAGCATTTCAGAGGTGCTGCATCATTCGGTGATAAACTAACAAAGTGCTGCAATGGAGAATGCTAAATGGCTTGTTTATGGCTGTTGTGGAAGACTGGGTTTAGGACAACAAACTGAAATACAGCAGCTGTTCAAATTGAAAATGAATGAATTGGGATCAAGAGTTAAATGAGCACAAAGAAATATAGGGTGCAATATTGTTTGGCTATAAGACAAAAGTTCCATTCAATTACATAAATGGATTGTCAATAGGTGATACAAAGGTGTATTTCAGAGAAGACTTAACACTATTGAACACACGAAGGCTTCATCTTCACAACGAATGTTGTTAATTTACTGGAATTGATTAATCCTGCAGGGCTAGGCAGACCATTTCAAACAGGTTAAATCCTTCTTACACTCCGATTTCCACATGCTGCACACACACTAAATCCTGCAGCAGCACAATCATGTTGTCGGCTTGCAATCATGTCCTCAGTATAAAATACACCTTAGCACTCATCTATGTGAAAAATATAATAAAGCTTATTGTTTTTATGACAAATAGCAAAAAACAGTCTTAAAGTCATGTAATGTTAATAAATCATTGAAAGAAAAATGCATTACATTGTCAGGAGGACATTTTTTCCAAAATGCTTGTTTTTTGAGAAGAGTGTGTCTTTATTTCAAATAGTGGCAGCTGCAGAGACTCAAAAAAGGCAGGAGAAATACAGATGATGACTTGCAACAAAGAGCCTTGAGCTCTGGCCACTTAGGTGAGAACTCAACCTTGTTATATGGTGCAAACCCATCCAGGTGAGCTTTTGGATTATGAAATAAAATTTTAATGTGTCATGCACTTTGTTCTCCTTGTCCTTGTACATTGTGCATGTACACATTGAAACCAATCTAATCTGATTTCATGTTTCATTTTGGTCCACAGTTTAAGGTGTCTAAAAGCACATTAACATGTTAGAGGTAGATATGAGGTTACTCATAGCACATCTAGATGTAAGCTGGGCTCTGGCAGTAATTCATGCTAGGTGTTCAAGCTTAAGACTTTATAAACCACACTACACTCAGATTCCAGGCCTTGTGTATGTGTCTGTAAAGTACTGTCTGGATGAGAAATGCAGGAAGGCAACCTCTACTGGAGGTTTGCCTCTGGGTTGTCCTGAGGACATTGATACTCCAGAAAAATATGTTTGTTTTTTTTTAATGAACAAAAATGCACACTGTCTTTGCAGTCGGGCAGGGGATGAAAAAATTTCATTCAGCAATAGTTCTTGTCATGAATTATAAGTTTGTTATACATGGAAGACGGTAGCTGTGGTGCAAAGAGTCTGAGCAAATTTACACAAGTATTTTTATGGTTTACTTTCTAGGTACTTGCACTTAACTTGATTAACTCCAGCATGTACAATTTCGCTACAAATTTTTGGACTTTAACCATAGCGAGTTTAATAGTTTTACTATACTAGTGAACATGTGGAGTTTAACGAGTTGTCTTTATAGACACAGAAATGTGACAAAAAAAACAGCCTTATCTTTGTATTAGACAGAGCCGGTAGTATAATGCTGAAAAGATTTTTTTAATTTTTTACTAAAAGTGAAAATCTATTTAATATTAAAAACAACATTAACTTCATATCAGCTGTTGACATAAAAACCTAGTCTTTGTTATTCAAGTTTTACAATTTTCCTGTAAACTGTTTACTTAAATTTCTATAATTTCCCAGTAGCTTGCTTCATACATTATTGATGTAGACCACAATAAAAGCATCATTTTAAGTATCTCAGTACATAACTGAAGGCAATGTCATGTAGCAATAGTGAGGTAAGAGAGAAGTCAAGGTTTTTTTGAGGGGCAATACAGTTACTTGGTTTACATAATGTAGTTTTTGGCTGTGTCTCAAAGAAGCAGTCAATGAAATACACAGAAAAAGTAAAGTACTATGCAATAAAGCCAATGTGCATATCTGTTGCCAGCTATTAAAACTGTTTGACAAATATAAGCCTGAAAACCTACAAATATAAAACTTCTAAACCAGTAGTTGTAAAGTGGTTTGGCAAGATGTCTTTTAAAAGCCCAAAGACAATATGATGGCACATGTTACAAAACATGCTACATTTAATCCATATATATGAGTATTTTGTGATTTCCAACTAGTTATTTGGATGCTAGTAAGCTTTCTAGCTAAATGCTAGCAAGCATGCTAGCTTCCTTAAGTTAAGGAGCACAGCAGCTTTATGGCAGCTTAGTCTAGTTTGGCATGACATACTGACAAAATATCACTATGAGAGGAGAGTATAAAACATTATTTCCAGCTTATGCTTTGCCAAAACTACTACTTTCATGCAGTCATGACTGAGGTGATGCTTTACCCATTTGTACTTACCTTTAGCTCTGCCTAGTGTACCTTAATGACTGTGTGTACTCTAGTTATGTACGTAGCAAATCTATTTTTATGTTCAATAAACTTATATTACTTCGCCAAAGTTCTGATTAAGGTCAAGGTTTGTTACCGCACCAATAAAGGACATCGTGAACATGTACATACTGAGTGATAACAGTAGTTCATTAATGGCTTGGATCCACCTCTCACAAAGTCCCTGACTAGTGCAGTGGAAGGTGATATCGCTACACCTCCACAGGTGCTGCTTTGTCCGTCTGACGTAGGAAACTGGAGAGACACAAAACAGAAGGAAGGAACAGAGTGTGAGAAAGACAAACAACAGTATGCAGACTGGTTAAATTGGTCAAAGGTGTTCTCATGGTAATAGCTCACATTTTGCAGTCTAGACAGTTGATAGATTTACACCACAAGATGATTGCAAGGATTGAGCCTTCTACCTTTCCATTACACTTGAACCACTTACTGACCAGTGCCTCATTGTTCTCTTACATTGAATGGAAAAAATGAATATCAGCAGAGGAGAGATGGTATCACCAAAACAAAAGATTTCCACGTCTGGTTTCAGGTAACACCAAGTGTTCTCAATAAAGCTCCACCTTCTGTCTGATAAGCATTACTGTGACACAGCCATCATAGTTAGTGATCTAAATTTGTATTTTTAGGCTGTTGGGCAGGTCTTTTTATGCAGACAATTTTCACACTTACTTACATACATACTACTTCCTGGCTTTGCAACAGTAAAGACCTAGCCTGAGAATGAACCCAGTTCCTACAAGCCAGGTCAATCAGATATGTGATGGAGGAAAAAACATGTAGGCATGTAGAAAATCAAGAAAAGTCAGTTAAGTAAAACAGAGCTCTACTGATAGTAAGGCAAAATGTGGAGATGGAGTCACAAAATATCCTGCTAGGGAATATCACTGAAATATTTACATTAAAGACCAAATATTCACTCGCTAAGCACTTTGGAAGCAGATTCACTCACTAAGCATTTCAAAGTCAAATGATTACACTAAGCATTCTTTTCATCTGATAGAAAAGTTAACTTTTCAGGCAAGTTCTTCGGTCCAAAGGGCTTACAGTACTGTGCACTTACAGTGGGGTAGACAGAGAGACATTCAGAGTGGGTGTAAAATCATCCTTTAATGAGTTACATAATCAGGATGTAAGTGATGGAAAGTGTCTTTGATGCCAAGCTTCCACAAATCGTGGGAATGCAGTCAAGTCAGGCTCGACACACTCTAATGCCAGTAAACGCTCACATTAGTAAGGTAATTTTTAACGTTTTCTGTGATGAATAATGTAAATCCGATCTTGTTTGGATATAATCTAATGGCTCAAAATTAAGCATTAGCCCATAAGTCAGTGGCATGCTGCCATCTTAGGCCCAGTCAGCAAAGCTGTGAGGGGCTCTCTTGGTAGTGCATTATTTTTAGACTTTGGAAGTCTTTTTTGGCTTATTTCTAGTGTCAGATCCCTTGTGACTGCTGGAGCTGAAATCAGGCTTTTTTGCACACTTAACTAAAATGTAACTGTTATGTGGCATTAACCTACTACAGCAAAATGAAAGTGACATTGATGAAAACTGGCTTCAGGCGTGGTAATTAGAGGGAACAAAAGATGCTGCATCTATTTTCTTGGAGGAGCACTTCAGCAATGAAGTACTGCACTTCCAAAAAGATGAAGGCTGTACAAAGGAATATTAAAAATGATTAAAATCATTACAATCAAAGCTGAGATACCCTGTCTTTTAATCACTTACTTAGGCCAAGCTCCAAAAATGCTGGATCAAACACTTCCAATAATGCATACTGCAATTTGCTTGTCACTGAAGACAAACTAAAATGGTTTTGTAAAATGTAAAATCTGTGAAATGTCCCTAAATCAATGTGGGTTTTATACCTGTGAATGCACAGGGGTAGAGCTGGGAGAGCTGCTGTGCATTTTTCTGCCTCCTCCTGGTTTCTGTATTATCTTGGTCGACGTCTTGGGTCTTGCGGACAGCAACTATTTCACACACCGGGATGGCATGACTGTCTGCTGAAGAGAAAATGATATATCGATATATTAACCAGCTGCATTACTTCATAACCAAAGCACTGTGCAAATACAATACATTCTCACACACACGGACAGACACTGACAAACAAGTGATTATTAGATATATTTCCATTCTCCACTATCCACAAAAGCACTCATCTTTTTTTTGTAAGTTAATTAAAGCTGCAATAATCAATATTTTTATGCTAACAGTGAATGATATGACCACATGCTATGTAAAACGGGCTGCTCATAGTGACAAAACCCCAAAGAAATATCACCTGACTCTGCAGTTCCTCACTGATCCACAGAGCTCGTTTCGGATCATTGTTTTGGTTTTATAGCCCACAACTTTTACCGTTTATTGTTTTGGTTCAGTCTCACCGCTCTCATCAGCCTCATTTCCAGATGTAGCAAGCAGCTGTTTCAGTGAAAAACCTCTGATAAACTCACATTAAGCTTCCTGCCCAGCACCAAATGGCACACAGACAAGGTTTGCAACAAGCCGATAAAGTCATACATGGAGCAGCTAATGGCCTGGATATTTCCCCCAGGAGTAAGTGGAGACGAAAAAGGAGCCTAAAGAAAACCAAATGCTGAAGTGAAATAAATCAAAATGACATGACGTCACATGAGTGCTGCTATTGCTCTGTAGCCTATATGCTGGATTTAAACAGCCAACTGTTTGCTAAAAAGTTAGCTCAATGTCAAAGGTTTCTGCTGCTGCCAAGTGACTAAAATGATTAAAAATGAGGAAGTGATAGTTTGAGAAAATTGCCTCTAAAAAAAATCTAATCAGTTTCCTCCATTCAGCAACGAGAGTATCTTGTGTTAAGATGTCCTTAGAATGGAAGCCTGCCATTGATTTCAAAAACAGTAACATCAGTTGAAGTAATAACAAAGCCATTACCTAAAAAAAGCTCTTGTTCTTCCTTCCTGAAGGAACAGGATTCAATCTGATAGTTTAAATGACTTTAAGATGAAAAGACTGCGCTTGAGTAGTGAGTTCATTATATTTGTCAGGTATGGTATGTTGTGGTAGTCTATCTCCTGGCAGTGAAGAGATGGCTTGAGTTACCCACCTTAGAGAGCTGCTGAGAGACAACAGAACATTGAGAATGTAATAGTTTGCTGTGTTTGAAAGGTCAAAACTGGGAAAATAAAAGGATATTTTAGAGATAGTGACAAGAGAAAACCCAGCTGATGGCTTTGAAATGCTTTAAAAAAAGCTTCAAACCCAATATTATAGACCGTACAATGCTATAACTTTTGATACAAAGGTGATACCTAATTATTCTACACTAGATCTCACAATCCAGCTTTCCCTGGTAAACGTTTTTCTGTATTTAAATCCCCAAAATCCGGAGAATCCAAACACAAAAAATGGCAATGCCACAGACAGTATAAATTTAAAAATGCACTTTGTTCTCAGAAAGGGCAATATTACTTGCAATTGGTTTAACTGACCTCTTCAACTGCATCACATACAGACATTCCAGTCTCTCCTACAAATTTATTCAGCTGATATAGTGAAATGGATGGGAGGGAGGCATGACATATTATTTCTCTCCTGGGAGTCTGAGGGAATAGGATTTCATTTCTTCCTCAAATAAAAATGATGCGCCATGCAGGCATGAATAACTTTATGGCCATCGATATTCACACTTTGACAAATAGGAAGAGTTATGGGCATATGGGTAATGGCTTTATTTCAGGAAAAAAAAGAAGAGTTCCATTCCAACTATTTGAAAATGTGATTGCTGGCGTTAAATTAAAATATAAAATGGATTGCTCAAAGTTTTTTTTGACTTATAGGTCTACATTCAATCCATTTTGTAAAGTGCTAGCCTCTTCAGCCATGTAACAGTACATATAGTTAGGACATAGAGGTTTCAAGTCACCTCACCTGTGTGTCTTTAAAGAGGAAGACACAAAGAAAACCCAGAAACCCATGCAATCACTAAGAGAACATGACAACGGATCAAAATCTTAAATCTAAGGAGATAGTGCTGGTAAAACGGCTAACAAGTCAAACTGCAGGCTCAATATACTGAGCACTTGTTACTGGAAAAAGTTGCATTTTTGCGTTTAACTGTTCACAAGTACTTAAATGCAGCTTTGCTTCGTTAAATACACAAGAGTTTTATTATGATAGCTTTGGGCTGCTTAGGTTAGCTAACATTAGCAGCCTCTTGATAGAATAAATGCTGAGTCACTTGGCTGAGTTAATGGCTAGTGTCTTCTTATGCTTCTTTTGCACCATGTTTCATCACTTATCATTCATTCCCACTTGTGAAGCTGGTAGCAAAGGCACATGAGCTCAATTTAAAGCTTTTCCTCAAGTACTGTAAGCTTGACTATATGGGGGTCACACATTCTAACTGAATGTACTAATCAGAAGCAACAGTGTTACAGTGAGCCAATACCCTTATTTCCAGAAACTAGGCTGAAATGACCAAATGGAAACAAGCCATTATTAATTAATTATTCACCATGTTTGTCCTACTGTTGCATAAATCCTGTTTGCAAAAAGAAATGTGTTTTCTATTGGCAATAAAGTTTCTCTTGCGTCAGTCAGATTAACACTTGTGGATGTTTATAATGTGGGAGTATCTTACTCAAACATCAGCATTGGGAAGCTTCATTGTTTTGGGTGTTGATTTAAGCACACATGATACGCTTGTGCATTAGACTGTGATAAGTAAACCAAGCCAGGAGATATCTGTGACTTAAATCCACTTTTACTGTTGTTTCTGCTTTGCAACAAGTTTTTCTGATAATTTGTTACATCATTGAGATTTGCGGGAAAAATAGAGACGGTGTTTTTAGAGAGATCGTTTTATATGTCAAAAAATAATTTCATGCAAACAAGCAGACGGATAAGCAAAAGCAGATTATCTTTGGTAAAATGTTGCACAGTGATGGTGACAACTATAGGAAGAATGAACCCAATATTATGACAAATTGCATTTGATTTGAGATAATTCGACATGAATCTTCCATTTGCTTTTTATTTCGCATCTTAGCACCAAACTTATATCCAAGTTGTGCCAAAACACTCTGCAACACTGTGGAATATATTAGAATATCTTATCTTGTATCTTACACATTTGCATGTTTGTTATCTTAAGCTCTTTGGTTTACAGGGTGAAAAAAATATGAAAAATGCATGAAATCTTTTCACTGTGTTAGCCTGGTGGGCAAATCTGCTTCTGTTAAACACAAAAAGTCAACATTCATCATTGACTAAGTACAGAAGGTATTTCTCTCTCGCTAGTCAGGCCTGTCCTTTGATCGACTTGGTCAAATTACCCCTGGAAGCAAGCGCAAAACCAACAATCCCAGTCAATTCTGTCAGAGAAGGAGCTCTTAACAATAGCTGACATTCCCACATTCTGACACTGCTCCAATAACCCTGCCACACACACTCAGTCATAAACACACATGCACTCAGATATCCACGCACAAGCAGACAATAATCCCATACATAGCCACACACACACACACACACACACACACACAAGTGCCCTTCTTCCTTTTTTTCTTTTTCAGTCCCTAAGCTACATGCTAAGCCCTTGGCCATACAAGGCAGATCCTCGCTGCTCTGCTCTGACATACTTTTCTATGTGCTTTAAAAGAATCTTTGCGCTGGCAGCCAGCCAGTGTGTGGTGCCTATTCACACCACAGGGCTCAGTGAGTTACACCAACCTGGAGAGGTTTCCAGGTGGTGGCTGCAAAAAAGTCAGTTTTGCAGCCACTTGTGGGGGAAAGGGTTTATTTTTTAATGTCTGGAATTTGCTCTGTACCTGGAAAAAGGCGCTGTACATGTGTAAAAAGTGTTTGTTTTGTTGCTGCAAAACTAGAGGCGATACCTGAGAACACTGATATGAAGGCTGGTGTCATTTAAGGTAATGTGGAAAAAACAGGTATTATAAGTGCAATCTCAAATTATTCAGACAGCAAATAAGGATATTCTCAAAATTTAGACACTCTTAAATATCAGTGTCATTGCTAAACTTACAAAATAATAAGCAACTGTGAAAAGTTTGTGATGGATGCATTCTGGTACACAATTGTAAACAACTCAAACCTCTAATGAGGGGAAACAAAAACACAGCTGAACTGAAATTTGACAGGTTAACAACCTTGTTAATAAAGGTCAAATTTAGAGAGACATCTGTGTTAAATGAGGACAAGGAGCAACACTGTAATGACTTCCTAACCCTGGCATGTGGAATTTTATCAGTGTACAAGACTGGGAAAAGACCTCAAATTCTAGCAATGGTAATGAGATGCTATGCTCTGAATTTGAATGTAATCCCTTACTTCTCAACTGAGCCAGAAACATCCAGGCCCTCAGGGCTCAGGATGCAACCGTGTTTCCATTCTAACCACATGAGATTGATAAACACCTGCACAGCACTTAACCTGTTACCTGATAAAGGTCCAGGACAAGTGTGCATAGTTTAATAGAATCTGTGGATTTGTGTATTACATCATGATTTTCATCTTTTTGGCTTGCCACCACTACCATAGATCAATTTACTTCAGTAGCTTAATCTGTATGTTTTATCATTCCAACTAAACATAATGTGGCACATAAAAACAGGCATGAATTACCTGTAGTGCCTGTTCATCCCATGACTGTCTCACCCATTATTAAGGAGAGCCTGCTCATGACTGGCTAAGAGCAGTGGTTTGTTTAAGTATGTCATATTGTAAGAACGACATAGGCATAAAATCATTATCAGCTAAGTGGCCTTTTAACAACCTAGAGGGCTAAATATCCAGCTATACTCAACAAGGATTGAGAGCCACTAGTCTTTGCAATAATTGTAGCCATAATAGTAAAGGAAAGAGGATCTTTATGTCAACAAAATGTAGCTTAGGGGTTCAGTTGAATTTGGCTCTATTGGCAGAAATACCATCCACCGTGTAATTTAAGAGTATGGCTCTGAAAAGAAGCCATTGTTTATTCGGGGAGAGATACACACTCGGGAACAGGAAGAGCAAAATTAGACTTTTTAGGACTAAAAATCTGAAGCTAGACAAAATCTTATATGGCTTAAAATACTAATACTATGTACTCAAAGTGACAGACGACACATCTGCTTTGTTATGCGCATTTTGGGGCTTTTTTTCTGTCAATTTGGAATAATTTATCTGTGATGTGCCATTTACCCTCCTTCTGATATCCTGTAACAAAAAAAAAAAAACTTAAAAAAAAACTTCTGAGCTAACTGGAAGGCAACACATTTAGAAGTTCCATTGCTACTGGGCAATAAATTCACAAAACTTTTCTCAAGGTCAGGGTCAGCTTGTTATTGGTCGAAGGTACAAATTTGTTTGTTTAATTTCCCAAAAACTGAACTCTGCAATTAAATATTTGTGCAAATTAACTTTGCCTCCATTAATGAATCTGTAGCTGGGGCAACTGAGTTTCTATGGAGTCAAGCCATGAGCATCACTGCTGGGGGTTGAACCTCAGTCTCCATGATGGTAAGTTAATATTTTGGATTTATGTTCGCCCTTAACTGACTTCAATAAGAGTTGAAGTTTCGACAACATTAATACAGACTTAAGGGACCTGTTTGTACACTTTGTAAATGAATGGTGGATCAACAAGTATGTATTCCTACCTGTTATGATAAATTAGTTAAAAATGCTCTGACTGGACTCCTGATCCTGCTCATCCTGCTTCCCTAAAACCACGTGTTATCCCACCGGGCAGGATTCCATTGAAAACACTAGTCTCCTGCAGTGCCACATGTCAGCATAAAAGCTATAATTTCCTTATCACACCCTCAGTGTTTCACATGTGCTGAACAGATCCAACCCATAACAATCTGTCATTAGCCTCAAATGTAAAACCAGGAAGTGCATGAAAGATCTAAACATAATTGTAAAGAGTTTGACTTTCATGCAGTATATCCTATGGATTTACATGTGTGTGTGCTCAGAAGAATTTGTGTTTGTGTGCTTTTGTATATAGTATCTCTGACAGCTCAGCACCTGGACTCACCTTCTTTTAAGTCCTCCGACAACAAGCTGTCATCATATTCATATTCTGCTGTTGTTCTCTGCACCCCTCCCTTTACACAGTGGATCAGTGTGTAATCCCTTTATTGTAACTGTGGTTTTGGCACTGACAGTGTGTTAGAGGACCAGCCAGCACAAGCTTAAGGAAATGCTTTCGTTCTTAGCCCTTTCCACACTATTTTTGTTGTTGTGTCATTCACGTTTTGCTTTTACACATTGCACTCCAAGTGACATGCAACACAGGTGCAAGAGCAGAGATAAGATTGAACTGAGGCTATAAAACTGATAAAAGTGTCAATGTTCTTGGCTGATGCAACCTAACACTTAAGCGTATTTAGCCTCATGCTGGATATTAGTTGCAAAGTGGTCCATGTATGCAATTGTTGTGCTGCAATATATTCTAAAATATGAGCCCATGAAACAAGGTGGATGGACTTCGATGTGAAGGTTAGTTTTGCACTTCTTTTTCACTCAACCATATCATCCAGATTGTTGTGTAATTAGAGGAGGCCCCTCTTTACTCCTATTGACCCACACCGCAGGTAAATAAATGCAATCAATGTAATGAAAGGGCCTGTATTGATGCCAGTAATACAGCGTAAACCAGAGTTTACCCAATCTCCAGCTGTCGTTTTCTGGCTGTGTTTATTTGTCTGGATCCCTCTCCCTCCCTCTGCAGCCGTCTCTCAATGTACAGACAGGGTTGTGCATTGAGCACCAGCTTTAGATTACAAAGCACAGATCTGCCCCGGTACGCATGGCAGTGAGCTGTCAAACAAGACATGTGGATTTCTCTCAGGCACAATGGGTTTGTTAGGTCGATGCTTAGGCAAACAGATGGAGAGGAAAAGGACGGCAAAGGTGGAAGGTATAACACAAAGCAGTCACTAAGGGTGCAGCGATACAGCTGGTTCACTACCTAAATGCCAGTTAAAACAAGTCATTACTTTTTAATTTGAAAAACAAAGTAACTGTTTTGTTGCTCCTAATTTTCTGTAAGAATCTCTAGAGCTCCATTTTCATCTGTTGCTTTTGGATTTGTAGCCGCACAAGATGCAGCATGGTTCCAGGAATACAATCAGTACTGGCTACCACTTTGCTTCAGACTAAAATCTCACCAATTATTGGAAAAATTACTTTTCTTTTTAAGACATTTAGACAGAGACATTCATGATCCCCAGAGGATGAATCCAAATAAATTCTTACTTTTCATTTAGTGCCATGAAAAGGTCAGAATATCAAGTAATCCAAAGAAATATCTCTTAAATTACTGATTGCATAGGCTCAAAGTTTTGTACAGACATTTGTGATCCCCAGATGATGACTCTCACTGACTTTGGTGGTCCCCTGAGTTTTTCTTCTAAAGCCAATTAGAGGTGTGGTTTTGAGTCTAAGTTTGACATTTTTGCTCAAAAAGAGCATAGGGCTGAAAATCCAGGTGTGGTGTGGGATATTTTACCAACCAACCCTTTAACTGAAATACAAAGCTCAGGATAAAACACAACCATATTTGTAAGTGGAGTGTGTATCAGGGAGAATTATCTGGCAAATGTGTGTATTTAACAGTTGGAGTTTGTTTGTTATACGTGTGTTCTGCTATTAAATATGACTACAGAGGAAATTCTGTGATGCTGATACCATATCACAGCCCGATTTCCAATACTTCCAGTATTACTACGAGTGAATCCCTGAGTGTAACACATTGGATCTCTATCCAGCTCTGCCATATGGGAAAGCAAATATCTAAAACCTCCCCTGGCCAAGAGAGATATCCAGGCTTAGAGGGCCTGAGGAACTACTACTCGCTGAGCATAGTGATTTGGAGGGAGGGGGAGTCGCTCTCTAAAGCATATGCCATGATTTATTGTAGATTTTCCTCCAAGATGGGATTTTACATTGTATCAGAGAAGAAGTGACTCAGGCATTATGTGGACATAAGATTTGCTAGAGGCTCAGAGGCTATGCCATCTCGGTGATTGGATTTTGTCTGTGTGTGTCTGTGAGAGCAAATCTGTGTGTAAACAAACAACAGTCCTGGCTACGATCCCCCTGTCGTGTCCTCCACTCAGCACATATGACTGACGGAAGCTTAGATTTGACCAAATCCACTAAAATGTCAAGTAACAGTAACATCTCCTAATGTTGTCTAAACCACAGAATCAAGACCAGAGTAAATTTTTACAACTCAGAACGTTTCCTCACAGCATTCATTGCACTCGTGTGTCAGCTTGATGTTTTGGGAAATACTGTATACTGAGCCAAAAATTGAAAATATGAGCTGAAGACCTGTCAAATTTAAGTCACGCTGCATGATTTTTACCATCAGCTGGGATTAACTTTTTCTGTGTTCTTAGTGCTGCAGTGGATTTCCTCTTTTTTTTCTTAACTTGTAAATGTTACTTGATAGAAAATGTTACATTTTCTACCAACTATAGTGTCACCTTCAGTTCATTTTTCTCCTGATATCCCAGCTTGTTTTGTTGCATTTTATATTTTTCATTTTCAATAAACTGAACTGGAAAATGATATTGAGAGGGGAAAAACAGTCCATTCTACTCATGACTTACTTATTTATTTGCATTATTTCTGTTGTTATGGGCACTGAGTCTGTACCCATGCAGGTAAGTGTCTGGTTTCTTACAACATCACACAACCCTGCAGACTTCAAAACAAGTATCTCAAAGACATTTTACCAGTTAGTCTTAGCTTCAGATCAAAGCTAAACTCACAGAGCAGGAACTGAATAGAGATCCAAGTGTATGTCATGCCTGTGCAATGATGCAAGTCAAAGACGTTGAGTTCAGGAAAAAAAATCCCCTTGCAAGCACATTAGTGGCATTTCTGTTACCACCATTTCTTAATGACTAATGGCACTCCACTCAAAGACTGGTTAAGTTAAATATAATTAGCAAATCTAGCTTGCTTAAGCACTTTAAGTCATTTGATTTTCTTTGAATAAAATTCACTACTCCTTTTGTTCAGCAGTGGTGTTTGATGTTAAATTTAATGGATATGTCACAGGCAAAGTCTGCTTGTTTGATTCCTAACTCCTGGGTAAACTGACCTGCTCTTAATGGTCTTGGAGGGGGTTGAAGTGGCTGTGTTGAACATTGACTCAATAAATGAAAGTCTTTATGGCAGGTTATTATAGGGCACTTGATACCACTTTGAGGAAGGTCAATGGCTAGGTTTAAACTTGAAGTGTGCAGTGCCAACTGTAATCACTCCACTCGGCATGGTACAGTAATTGCACAGCAGAGAACTCGTCTAGAACAAACGTTGGCCTCAGGAGGTCTGGAATAAGAGGAAGTTGTCTGATGCAAACCATGGAAATGGCCAAAATTTGGAGTGTTGGGCAAAAACACCAGTTACAGTGAAGAGGACTTAAGTTACACACCATTAATTCAGTGCATGCTGGGACTCCAGTTCACTGTGACCCTTGACAGGATTGCACCCTTCATTAACATCTC
>JAPZDZ010000015.1:5796124-5812810 GCA_029783805.1 Acanthurus tennentii
CTACTTTTTGTGGCTTCAGAAACTTTCAACCAGTAAACTGTCGGACTCCTTTTATTTTGAAAGTGTTCCTTCAGACACTAAGCTTGGTTTTTATTTGTATTTCCAGTTTTCTTTTTGGCTTATCCTGTTGATTGTTATGCTCTTGTCATCTCTTCTTCATCTTTGTATCCGTCCATCTGTCTGTTTGCCCGTCCATAGATTGAGCAATCTGGAGTGAATCTCGGCTGGTAGGCGCTTAACTAATATCAGTTTTTTTTCTCCAAGTGGTCTGGCCACTGTTGGTCGAGCATCTATTCTGAGTCTCCTTCTGATTAACGGCTGTTATTAGCTCTAATGAGCTGCTTAGTGATTGCCTGAGCACAGCTGCTGACATCCAGCAGGAACACTGTCTTTTCTACTTTGTTCCTTATCTACTTTTGCTTTCTTCTAATTTCCTCTGTTTTAATCACTGGGTGAGATTGTTGACTTGGTTCAGGCATTAATTTCAGCCAGATAGTTCTTAGACTTCGTTCTTCATTTTCTTTGGCGCTGCCTGTCTCTGTCTCTCTTTGGCTTCAGCTTTGTCCTAGTCTCCACTCCTCTATTTGGTTTAGAACACAGTCACCATGTTTCTGGGGTTAAGTAATTGTATTTGGACACACAGAAATTGAATCAGCTGTGTGGTTTTGACCCTCAAGTCTCTGGCTCCATCTTTACCTTTCTCTGAATAAATGTCTCTCTTTCACTCCCCTCAAATGTTTTGGTTGCCATTGGGTAACATTCAGTATTCTCTTTCACTGTTATACATTTAATGTTCTGGTTTTGTGACACCAACTGGTTGCCGCTGGATTATAATGAAACCAAACCTTGTTAATGAGGAGTTTAAGATCACTAATAAGGATTCGTGGTTTACAGCAAGACAATGTTTCCATTGTATGCATTTTGTAGCTGCAGCCGGCTTAAGAAATATCTTTAAAGTCTTTAAAGTTCAAGTCTTTAAAGATGTCAAACTTACTACATACATTACAAAAACGGTGCAAGACAGAATACCAAAAATATTGCTGGAAAAATAAATTTGAAAACTTTTTTGGGGAATTTATTTTTACTGAAATACCAAACACACTAATAACAAACCACATAGGTAGATAGGGAGGTAGGTAGAAAAACTTTATTTAGAAGAATGTTTTTAGCAAACACAAGCATAGTCTTATGAAACATATCCACAAGTACCCCTGTGATCATTTTCAATTTGATCTACCGTAGCATTTTTAATAATTAAATACTTAATTCATTTCCCAATATGCATACCATTTTACTGGTAAAGAATTGTGCTTGCCCTGAGGGTATTTACATCTGTCAGGCCCAAAAGTTAATTTGGGACACTGCTCCTCTGTGTGACTGTTCAGGCACGCCAAAACCTTTTGCCCCCTTGTTGCTTATTCATTACTGGGCAGACACCAGACTGTTTGTGGTGTGAGAACATAACAGAGCAAACACCTTAATGTATTGCTCCTTTCAAAATCCTTTAAGTTTTTAAAAGTTTTGGGTGTTTTAATCTTAGAAACTTCTTATTAAAAGAAATGCAAAGTGGTGAGCTGTGAAAGTACTTTAGTATAAATGTACTATTATTATTATAAGTAATATCCACACTAACTGTTTCTGCATAATACCATATTTCACATTAGTCTGTAATTTAGCAGAGGCAGAGTCTTTGTTTTGTTTTTTTTTAAGCCAGGAACAGCGTGGAAATAATGTATTTACTTTTTGTATTTCTAACACTTGACAAGTGTGTTTATGTGTTGATGTTTCATGACAGTCATAAAACAGTCACAGAAGACCTGCTCAACAGGTAGAGACAGGAAACATGATAACTGAATTGCAATGCAGTGTTAAATGGAAGTTCTCTTTGTGCAATGTGATAACCACTTACAGAGGAATTGAACCATGCTTGTTGTAATTTTTAATTGTATGTTTTACATCACATATTTTGGCTTGTAGCTCGGAAGGGGCGGTTGAAATCAGGGACTGTCGTCAGTGACAACAGGATATATGAGGCTGAAAATCAATAGCTGTGCTTTCATCTGCATCCGGCCTGATCTTATTTCCCCGTATTACCAGAAACACTCTCATTGCTCCTGATAAAAAGCAATAGAGGTCTGAAATGATCCAGAGAAATAGTTCTGTCAAAAAATGATTTATCTACTGTGAATAATCGCAGGGGTTATTGAATATTTTTAGATTAAGTTAATTACTTGACTATAAAAAGCCATAAATTGAAGCTCTCCTCGCTGAGAAGCTTAAGATCTCTGCAAGTCTCTATTTCTCGTTCTCTCTGTCAGCTGTTTGATTTGAGGGCAAAAAAAAAAAATCTGTTTTATCATTCTGTCACCAGCAAGACGCGTTCCGCTTGACCTGATGCAATTGGAGGCAATTGAAACAGTCATCTTACCGTGCTGCTGTGACGGTGTTGTGCAGTGTTTTGGGTTGCATCATGACTTTGTGCACATACATGCTTGTAGGCACACAAAGTCTCATTCAGATGTGCACATTTTGTACGTGTGTGCGGGTTTGAAACAAAAGTACTTGCACTAAAAGAATCTGGACACCGACATATATGCACACACTGCAGCCTCTCACATATTAGCACAGATATTCCTGTATGCACAGGATTACATCATGAGGTGTCTGTCTCACCACTCTGCACGTTGACTGCCTGCATGTTTAATGTGTCTGCTGCCGTTCATAATGTCTACTTATTACTGTTCCCCTAATGTTTTTTTTTTCCCTAACTAAGCCTGCAGATTACACACACTAATGGCTTAATGGACTGATCTTTCACTTACATCTCAGGAAACTTTGCTTCAGGTCCCAAATGTGTCTTGTACATTAGGTAGACACATTTTCTATGCCTTGAGTGGAGTGGTTATCTAAAATGGTCAAAAACTGTGTATGTGTTTAAGAAGATGCAGCCTATAGAAAATTACTGTAAACATGTAAGTGAATTCCACTTTTTATCTGCTTGACATGTGTACACTACACTGTCTGGGTAGGACTTGAAAGAATAGAAAAAGAAGGAAAAACTTGTAGGAAAAAAAACTTGTTAGGAAATTGTTGCCATTAAGATCGATTGAACACTAATAAAGTTCCAATCACTTATACAAACCTCCGTTCACCAGAGCAGAGAAATGTCTGAACCACAAGTCTATTGAGAACATTAGATTGCAGCCAGTGTTCTACATCACATGTAATATGTAAACTAGAGACGCACTAGAATGACACAGACTGTGACAGAAAAACAACTGCATGAAGATCCACATTTAGTGACTGTTTTTTAAAATGTTTTAAATTATTTGGTGGTAGTGCAGAGCGTTTAGATCTGTTTAAAAGATTGCATTTTCTTGAAGAGACTGTGCATACCTCTGACGACCAACCATAAACCAAGCCCACTCAGTGCTTTTAATGTAAATATAGAGGACAAAAGAGGAAAGAAAAACATCATTTGCACTGTTTATTATCCACATGAACTCTTAGAAGTCAGTGCCATTAGCTCGGTTTTCGGTTTCGTTAGAATCTGCCTGTGAGTAGAAAAAAGATCCTGAAGGATGGATATTTTCTCTTAAGTATGCATGTAAATTATACTGTCCAAGCCCCTTCTAAAAACAAAACAAAAATAAATAATTAATGAATACATAATCAAATAATGATTTTAAAAAAACCCGTTAAAAATAACAACTGGAAAACACATCAAAATAAAAGCTGATTGTATTGATTGTAGAATTGATGAGCCTTAGTAGATAGTGGGAGTGTAGACTAGAGATCAAAAATGTCACTGCTGATGTGAATATACACAATAAAGTTATGGAGGAAGGGAACATGATGCCATTTGCAATGTATTTCCAGTAAAACACATTGTTCGTTAGCCTTGCTTCTAGCTACAACAATTTAAGGACACTTGAATAAATAGTTTAATTTATTATAATATTTGATCTGCTTTTCTAATTTTAGTTGGTAGAAACAAGCAAGTCAAACTATATAGAGTGAATGTTTACTGAAATTTTGGCCAGTCGATTGAAGCACACTTTGTCATGAACTTCTTTAAAAAAATACAAAAAGATTTAAATTATGTTGTCTCACCTTCATCTACTGAAAAAAATTTCATCTTGTTCTCCCTGAGTCAAACATTTTTAAATGCTAATACTTGTTTCAGTGCCAAGAGAATATAAAATTTAAATGTTTCTTCTTTTTATTTAAAATTTTGTTTTGATTTTGTTTTTTTTACTTCATTGCCTACCAATAATTTGCACTTAATGGCCACCTCTGTGACTGTTATGAATAATGCATTAAAAAAAAAACCCTGCATTTTACTCTACCCTCAGTGCAACGGGATAGTGCCTCATGATTAGATCCTCTCTGCCTCTTGAATACACACCTCTTTAAAGTCTCTACAAGTCAACAGGTTATTTACCCCTCATAGCGAAAAATGTGCTTCAGTTTGCAGAGAGAATATAATAAGATCCAGTAAAAACTATACAGTTGATCTAGCTGCGAGTTAAACAATTGTTTGCTAATGATCCCCCCCCTTGTGTAAACTATCTCTGCGGAATGAGGAAATCATGCAGCAAACACAAACAAACCTCATCTTAGGCAATGTAGCGTCTCTTGAGGGTTGCCATGGTTACAGGATTGTAGAGTACGTCGTAAGCTGCGCACATGTTGAAGCACACATTTCACACATATCTGTGCTGTTCAAACATCCAGCAGGATAATATGAGGGGTGGCTGTCAGCAGCAGCAACAGTTAGTGCAATGGAATGGCTGCACTTGACGTTAAACACTTAAAGATTCCTAATACATGAAACTATCTTACCTCAGGGCGAGTGGATTATTATATGGTTGCACATAGGCGGATATAGTATTAATAGCTGTATTCCATTTGATGTCAAGGACTTACATTATCTTGCCGACAGCTGTGGGGCCTGCTGTTTGATGTATGGACAAACGCCTTGTAACACAGATAGTGTAGTATTAGAACATTGTTGGAGCGATTGTGTAGATTTTATGGCCTGAAGTGTTCCTTATCATTGGTGAGGCTGAAGTTCAGTGCCTTCAATGAGTAAGATTAGTGGTGTACTTTGATGGAAAAACCCTTGTAACTTCTCAGAACTATCAAATGAAGACACTGGGTGCATTTTGGAAACTAGATGGGAGATTTTAGATAACTTTCTCAGTACCATGAACTCAAAGATCCATGAGAATTAAATCGTTTCTTTCAAGAGAAGCAAAGATTTTGAAGAGAAAAAAAAAACCCAGTTATTTCTTCTTTCACCTCTACCCCCATCACTTCCACCTCTTTCCTGTCTCTTACACACATTTTCTCGCTGCCACCTGTCCTCACCTCCAGCTGTCTATTTTCATAGCTTCACATCTTGTTTCGCACACAGCCATAATTCTATTCTCATAGCACTCATATCTCTACTGATCTTGCATATTTGTGCATGTACATTCTTGCGTGTGTGTTGGTGACACCAGGTTTGCCAGGTTGATTCAGTTCTTAATTATCCAACAGTATGAACGCCACCTCTCTGGAAGATTCTGGGTTCTCATTAATGATGGTGTTGTCACACTAATGTGCCACAGTGGGGAAACTTACATTTTTTTTCTTTGTTGCAAAAGCCTTAGTGAGAGGTGGGTGGGAATGAGGGGGTCGTCAGATGTGCAGGGAGATGAAAGTATTGTTAGCTGCCGGTGAGATGTCTGTTTCTCATTTTTAAGTGTCAAATCTTTGATTGTGTCACCAGGGTGTCATTCAGGAGGTAGAAACTAGATTGTAGCATGTTTGCACTTAATGCAGAAACTGTAAATTGTTACATTAAGTACATTTAAACGGAACTGCTGTTGTATTAATTACAAGTCATAGCTGCATCATTTTATATGAACTCAGGAGTGTTGGCTGTTAAAACTTTGTGAAAACCAACAGAGTTCTCTCTCTCTCTGTCGTTCTGCGACTCAGGTTTGCTTGTGATTAATCTAAACCAACAGAGGGTTGTCAAAAGGGACTTTTTTTATTGCCAATTGCTGTCTGCAAAGGTACACACACACACACTTCACGATTACATCAGGCTAAACTAGCTCATTTATCATCTTACATCACATTACCTTGTGGCCCATAGTTGTAGAGGGCAGATGGCAGCACTGGCGCGAGTGTGTGTTGTGAGTACACGCGCCTGTGCACATATCTTGTATGTAGGTGCCCGCATTTGGTCTCCGGAGGTGTAACCCGGCCCCGGCATGCCAAGCTGTGCCAAGTGCTCACAGCTGGCAGCGACCAAGCAGTTGGTCTCTCTGGACACGTTGCCCCCTGCGCCAGGACAAACAGGAAATAAACCCTGGGGCCTGGCAGAAATCTTGCTCTGTGGCCAATAGGACGAGGATGTGGTGGTTGGGATGAAGGGGGGAGCAGCTTGGAGAGGCATCGTGGCAAAAGATGAGAGACAAGAGATGTCAAATGTCTCTGTAGAAGAGGTATAGCGGGAGTAGAAAGGAAAAGCATCAATGTATGAATTTTATGAGCTGAAGGAGCGAAATCCAGAGACTGTCAAAGTAAAATTGAAGTACAAAAAAAGATAAGAGCTGTACATTGATTTGGTATGATTTTTCACCTAAAACTTGGCATATTAGAGAAAAATTGGATTCCTAAATTGAACATAAACATTTGTAATTGAAGGTTTTGGGGTTGCTTTTTCTCTCTGTTTTTATTTCATGGTTTCTACCTTTAAGCCTTCACTGCTTTTCAATCAGTTTGACTAATTTGTGTGGGGGGGTTTTTTGTGGTTTTGTGTAATACTCTTTGGCTGTACCTCCAAGTCTGTCGTCTGAGTGTGCTGTGCTGTGCTCTACTGCCAATTTGATTACAAATTGCCGGACTTCAGAGGCCTGTGCTTCTTTGTGTTCAGGCAAAAGAGTTTGTTTGTTTTTAACAGTTGGCTCTATCAAACTAGTTCTCTTCTCCTGCTAAGCTGAATTTCTGTCAGACCAGACCCGCTTTCTCTACCTCTGAAGAACCTGAAAATGTAATTTGGCAAAAATATCATTCTTGTGAAGTCACATCTCAGACAGAACCACTGAGACTCCCATTCTTTGATGCGAGGGCTCACTGAAGCTTGAACTTCCAGAAATTCCCCAGGTTCTTATTTGTGAAGCTTTTTCTACCGAGACACGGATCATATCCCAGACATTTATTGTCAGCTGGTCCTTAGTGTGGAGGCAGCTCTCCAAAAGTAATCACCATGAGAGTTTCTTCTACTGAGGCATGGATCTAGTGAAAGTAATTAGCAATTTCTTTTTTGATGACAGGTCAACTGAGACATGAGGTCTGCTGAGGCATTCAGGATGACCTAATGTTGCCCTTTTTTGTAAATAAGTTACCAAAACAATTTTAAGGTGAATTAAGTAGTTCTTAAAAGTTGAATCCAGCAACAGGTTGTTGAATAATGAGACAATGACCACAAGGCTTTGATTTTTTTATCCTTAACACAGTGAACAGAAAAATCTTTGGACTACGAAAAAAGTGACAAAAAAAATGACCAATGGCCCGAGATTTGTTTTTAAACTCTTAACCTCGTAAAGCTTTTTAGTGGTGTTAGCGTCACTTCTTCCAGCAATCACAGGGGGCACTGTTGCCTCGTGATCCAGCCACACTGAGATGCATACAGTTCCGCAATTTGACCTCTCCTCATCTCAGCCCATTCCTCTCGTGTGTCCTTGTTATTGTGATGAGCTATGCCCAACTCCTGCAGGACCACTGGACTCCTGGAAACCATCCCCTCTCATCTGCTCCAGAGTCAGGGTCTAGGTTTGAAACAGAACTCGACGGCAAAGGCTTTTGCCCATGACAAAGACTGATTTGAGCCTTTTGGATCCTCAGGGTCGCCCAAAACACCTGAGCAGTGGCACTCTAACCACCTTGTAAATCAGCAACGACATTCTATGAATTACCAGTCAGCCTGTTTACAATTAATCTTTCAATGACAAATTTAATGCCATTGCTGATGCTTGGAAGAGCTGCATCCCAGAGAGAGAGCTGTGTTCATGTGTTGTCATTGTCTTCTGCAGCGCTATAGAGTAGCTATCAAATTAAAAGCTGACTTCAAATTGGTCAGATGGTGGCCTCTTTTGTCTCTCTATTGTTATAACAGCTGCTCCAAAACCTCATTTGTCTCTTGCTGATTGTAGTTGACTTCTGCTTGCCGCCTCTTTTCAATCCGAGGGAAAATATTGTGAGTTTTTGATCTCATCAATTGTTTCTGACTCATGCTGTTTATTGGTGAATGACTTCTTCCTCCCTGGGTATGATTATACGTCTCATTGCAAGCTAGTTCTTTTTTTTTTTTCAGATTTCATTCTAGAAATTGGATTTTATGAGATTACATCTGTTTGTTTGTTAATGGCTGCTCTGTATGGCCTGTGGCGATGTCCCATTTTGCTTTTCCATTGCTTGTGGTTAGTATGAACTATACTGACATCTCATCATAATCCAGCCCCCTGACCACTTCCATATCTGGTATTAAAGATCTGGTGGCTATGTGAACAAAATTAGATTTTTTTTTTTTCTGTCTGGACGTCGCGATCTGTCTGGGGTGTGATAGCATGAAAGGTCTTGCTGGAATGAAGGGACCGCAGCCTCTCTGTCTGGTTGCCATCCATCCTTACCTGACATCAAGCGGACAAGACAATGATGAGAGAGCCTGCATGGCAAGATGTTGAACGAGTGGACAAACACACACCTACACTCGCACAGCCTTGTTAATGGCTTTGTAGTCCTGGCCCACTGCCAGCTCCTTGTCTGTCTGTCTGTTTGTCTGTCTGTCCGTCTGTCAGACTGAGCATGCTCATTACAACCTTGAAAACATTCCACTGGGGTTGCCAAGGATACCAAGCAGTGCTGCCAGGTCCTGGTTATGTGTGTGTGCGTGTGATTCTGAAAGCACAAGCTCACACAAATACATCCAGCAAACTCTTTTTATTTTCCCTTTTCCTCTGTTTCTCTCTGGCCTCCACTCTCCCCTTTTCTTTCTCTCTGCAGATCATTGTTAATCAGTCTCCTCCCATCTCCTCTCCAATGGCTGTCAGTGGCTTGTCAGAAGCCCGTCAAAGCCCCTGCAGCCGTCACACGCTGCTGCCGTTAATGACATCTGATGACACCCATGGTTGAAGTCACCCGCCGGAGATGACTAGGAACTCAGTGTGCTTGCTGCTTTTAAATTGTGTGTTTTTGTGGCGAGTCTGCAGTGCGTTTAAGGCTACATCCGGACCTAATTCTGCTGTTTATTTACAGACTGTCTGCGCAACTTTCGTCTGTACGTCACTACTGGAAATTGTTTCTAGTGCGTGCTTTAAGTGGCATTAACAGACAAAAACGAATCAAATCACAGAATGTGACCAAGTGCTAACAAAAATAAGGTATTAAGTGGAAGAAATATAGGGTAAGGCAAATGAAAGATTACGTAAATTAGTATAAAGACAACTCTTTGGGAAGTAGTGACAAGAGTGTTTATTTTACTTTGGGTAGCTCATAAACATAACAAATGTTGCATAATTAATTTTTTCTCATAGAAAACGCACTTATTGTCTCAGGAATGTATTATGAGTACAATACAGCTGACACTTGGCTCATTAAGGCTGTGTAATATTTCTAAATGTTAAAAATAGCCATAGAAAAAGGTTTTTAGAAGCTGATAAATGTTTGACTCTTCCATTACTTTGCTTTTATATTTTAATCCCACACATTCAGCTGCCACATTACCCCATGTCCTCGTCCTTGCTTGTGTCCAGTTTGTCAGTGTGTCTTTGTTCTTTTCCCTGCATCTCTTTCACAACCCACCACCTAATTGAATTCGTCCATCTTCAGCACCTATGACTTTCTTGTTCTCCTGTCCGACTGGTTGGCTTATGAAGGAGCCCCTGCTGTGTCTTTAGACCTGCTCTGTTTCTTTCTTCGTTCTCCTTCTCTCCTTCCACTTCTCTCTGACTTCCACCTCTCTCTGACTTTTCCTTCAATTTTCTCCCACACGTCTTGTGTCTTTGCACAGCTCCTTTCTCACTCACTCTCTCTCTCTCCCTCCCTCTCTCTCTCTGACTCTCTAGAGGAAGAAGTGGAAAACTTTGACGTGTCCAGTCTCCAGGAAGAGGCTCTGAAGAACATTGAGGCTGACAGCTTCTGGTGCATGAGCAAACTGCTTGACGGCATTCAGGTAAGCATGTGTGTACATGGGCGGAAAAGGCACAAGGACACACTCTGATCACAACTCCCACATATGGTTTTGTACTTTTATATCATTATACTGTACATGCTCAATCTCCCATTGTCTTCCTCCTCTATGTAGTCTGTCAATACTTATCTGAGAGTTATCTTGTACATTTCTTAAACTCTCGCTCTTACATGCTCTTTTTAACGCTTTATTTTATGTGCATCCACGTTTCTTTGATACTTAGGAGAGATGAGTGTTTTTACTTCTACTAAATATTCTACCTTTTTTCACTTAAATCAAAGCACAATAAGGCTATTTTGACTAAAAAGAGGGAAGAAGTAGCTCCATCAAAGCTCATGTGCACCCAGAGGTATTAGTGTACTTATTTTGTGGTTACATAGGGTAAATATGTCCTGTTTGTAAAAAGAGCCTTTAAGTGCACATCTTGGTTTTGTTTATTTTTATGCATATATAAAGCTTTGTTCCCTTCATGTCTTGAAGTTGATATTTAGCAAAATATGTTTTCAGACCTTCAGTGCCACAAAACAAGATTAGGTCTCTTTTGCCAAATGTATAATAATAATTTACTGGCAATAATAGAAAGGTTTACACTATAAATTTAGTCATCATTAAGTTAAACATCTGTGCTCTTCCTTTGAGAGAGAGGTTTGTAATGTACATAAACAATGCAGATTGGCATGTGTGCATGACACACCACAGTGTTTCGGTGGTCTAACATTCAAGTCTGTTGTAAAGCCTGCAGGACCGAGTTAACAGTGTGAGCATTATGTATGAAACAGCTTTTCTGTGTGGGTTTTAGAAATGTGATTGTCTTGCATATTCTAAAGCAGGCCTGAGTGTCTGGAGACCAGATAATTGCATACAGACCGCAGCACCAGACTTCATTTTATTTCATCATATCTTTCCAAACCCTTTTTGCCCACCAGCCCTCTTAATCGACCTCGCTCTCAGCGGTCATGGTCGAGCCATCTGTCAATTCTAAACGTGCCTGCCTGTGCTTGTGGTGGTTTTACCCTCAACAGTAACAGTGTAACTTCCATCCTAAAATATGTTTTACCTTATCTCACTACGCTGGATTAAAGCATAAATTCTTAGGCAACAGAGCAGTTTCTACCTTTGTAGATGCTATTTGCACTGTCAGGAAATGTGGAAAACTTCATTTCTCTTCATAAAACGTCAACATTTTAGCTGCATTTTAGTACTTTTTGACTTACTGTGAGCACCAGAAGTCTTTTTGGTTGAAAAGTTGTGGCTCTTTGTGCCACTGTTCAACTCTGTGACCATGTTTAAGCACAGCTCCTCTAATCATTGTTTGCTGGCACAGGTGAAGAAATATCTGCGAACACTGCCCAGTCAGGTCAATGACCCTATTCTAAAGTAACACTTAAGAGAATGGCCATGGCAGTTAGTCTTTAGATGTATTGATCAGGCAATATGCTTATTGTTGTACAGAAATAAGTGTCTTAGGTGTAAAAGAAACACCTTATATCTTCATGGTGAAATGAAGTTTTACTGCAGGGCATTGGTGATGAAAGGGAACGATGTTTTAGGCGATGATCTCTGGTAATTTATGTCGTCTGAAACATTGAAAAACACACTTAGCATTGTTAAACTCAATATATTGCCTGGTCTTACACTAAAGGTAATTAATAGCAAGGAGCATGTGTTGTGCATAAAATGTGAACATCCATAAATAACTATCAATTGGTTAGGCTATTCATTTAGTAAATTAATAGACGCTGTGCCTTGTTTCCCCTGAGAGAGCAAGAAGGAGAGAATGTTGTGCTTGAGTGCAGAGGAAGAATAGAGTGTGTGTCTTTGTCTGTGTGTTCACGGTGTTTGTTCCAGTGTTTGTGTTTGTTTGTGACCTTGGCTCCAAACTAATTACGTGCAATGCACCAGGGAAGCCCATGTTTCCCCCCTAATGCTTTCTAAACAATCTGACGGAGGCTGAGAGCCTCAGCACCGTAATTAGTTGGTGATCCTTGCTCTGACCTCGTCTCAAACCCTATAACATCCACTATACAATATTACACTTAACTGAGGGCCTGAAGGTGGGGGCCCGGGGGTTAGAGGAAAGAGAGCCTCTCCCTGCAATTACATTTGCTCACAGCCTTTTACCTCTTAAGCACCCTATATATACTCTATATCTTGTGGTACTGGTGCCACACTGGTGTCCACTTGTTTTGGTCTATTGTGTTTAAAATATTTAAAGCAGTTTAATTGCATCACAGTGCAGAACAGACTCACAGTAAGATGTTTTAAAGCCACAACACACTTGGGAACTTTACTTTCTTTCACCCATATATGAACCACATCTGATGTGGCTCTCCTGCAATAACCTGGTGTCCAGTGGAAATACTTTAACGTGTTTTTTCTTAGATTTTTGTGCTGAAAAATGGACCATTAGCTCTGGGTTGTTTTTTTTAGTTCTTCACTGCCATGCCTCTCTCCCACCTAAAAGTGAACAGGCTAGTTTGGCTGTCATTTTACTTAAGCACCTTCTCTAATGAGCTGCTGCTTTAATTGGCAAAGGGGATAAAGGAAGTACAGGCACAAGGGACCTAAATCCAATTTTTTTTACAGTGTAAACAGCATGAAATCACATTGAAATTGATATTTTCAATTACGATTTGGGCCACTTTAAATGTGGTCCTAAATCAGATACAGGTTGGGCTTTTGCAGTGAGACCTCAAGTTGTATTTTGTGTGACTTTTACATCACCTTCATACCAGAACTGAGTGTGAATAGATATAGTTTAAAGTAACAAATTAAATCAGAAATTTTAGGTAAATTTGTTTCTGTAAGGCCATTTTATGTCACAATCTATTTCCTCTTGGCTCCAACTCTCCATCCACACAGACTTACATAAAAAAATTAAAACCAGTCCTTAACCAGACGCTTCAATTAAAATTTGAATCTCCATCTCCACAGCCAAATTTTTTATCTGCACACAAATTAGCTGACTTCCACTGCACATCAAATAGAAATAAAACCAAAACACTGGCCCCTTTAGTCCCCTTTGAGTTTATTTCTGGATGACAGTTTGCTGCGTGTGACCTGGTTTGACTTGTGACTGTTAATTTGCTCCTGTGGCTCAATTCAGCTGACCACATTTAAATTATAATTTAAAAGTCAAACAGAAAATTCATATCTGAGCAATATATCTGAATTGAGCTCTTAGACTTGCAGTGCAAACATAGAATGACAATCCTCTGTCTTGGCATGACCCCAGGCTCTTTCAAATGGAAAAAAAAAACCTAGTGTGTGAGTGTGTTTGTAAGGTAAAAAACCTGTCTTTGGTGATCTGATCACAAGTGAGCAAATCTAAGTAGCGGGGTCAGTGCACCAAAAAGCGTCCTCAATACACCTTGAGATCTGGGTGGTCAGATCCCATTTGGAAGTGGCCTGAGACGCATATGGCTATGTTCTTTTAGCAGTTTGTACGCAAATGTGTCCTGGGCCACATAGAAGAACCACCTACTCAACAGACGTATTTTGTAAGTAGACACCAAACTGTCTGTTTGTAAATACGCTGTTTCAGTGGTTTTCATTTGTATCTATAGACCTCTTCTAAAAATCATGTAATAATTTTAGTTTAGAAAACTACTAAACTTTGCATAATGGCTCTGGCAAATTCTCAATCATTTGTGTAAATTGCACATTAAATGCAACAACTACTGTTGCCAAATAATGCATACCTGCCTCCCAAGTTTATTTCATAAACACTGTTGGGTCAAACAATTTTATCAGCTCATAGTTTGAGCTGTTATAGCTCCACATTGAGAATTTGATACAGCTAGCACTACTTGTCTGGAAAAAGAGATGATACAATTCTCAGCAGGTCAAAACACATCTGTCAAATTTTGTATTTACACAATAGACAATATGCAACTTGGTTTCAAAGAATCAATGAACCAAATGGTTTAATCGATACTTATTTGAGTGCCATTGTGGTCAAATATCAGTGACCTAAACTTAAATATATAGCAGATGCATTACTTAGCAGCCTTCATAAGGACTTCTGAACAATACCTTCAGCCCCTTACACTTGATAAGGACACTGTATGTCAAATTAAGATTAAAAAAAATCTTATTAGCACATGCTTTATTTGATAAAGTTTCACAGACTGTATTTGACACCTGACATTCATTTTTCTGCCGTGTATAACACCAGTGAGTTTGCCCTTAGCAATATATTCAGATTTCATACCACTTGTAAATGAAACTTAAACTGAGGCTAATTAAACATCCATGACTCAGAATGTTCATAAGGTAGAGACATCAAAAAAATTCTAGTTATTGATGAACATCCACAAAGAAAAGTTCATCCCCTTTGAACCAAATGTTCCTGCAGTTCGGTCTCTGCTTGCATGCAGATCTCAGAGCAACATCAATCTCATTTGTAAAAGCTGCTTTAATGTTAGTCGTTTAGTGACAACATAGAAAGTTTCATTATTCTTCAAAATCATCATATAAAGGTTATTTTAAATAATTTAAATAAAAAAAGCTTCCAACTGCTCATTTTGAATTGCAAACATGGAAAATTTACTAACTAACACAGTAACTGAAAGATCATGCATTTCAAGTTTCTGTGTTTGGAGAGACTCAAAAACACTGTCATCAAATTTAGTCTTTCTTGCAAATCTTATTAACAGGACAGTAAGTGATTTCTTTCTTTATGTTCAGAAGATATCCACTCGTCTAAGCATGATTGATACCGCTTGTCTGCTGGTTCAAAACAACAGTGTATTTGGTCTTTGCAAACAGAAATATGTGGGTGTTATTTTGATTGTAGTCCCAGGAAGTGACAGCTGATCACAGGTGGTCACTTGAGACTATGTGGTGACGCATTGCAATGACAAGTGTGAACGGACGTACTTAGAGGTGCCCACTTGTCATCGGACAACCCAAGAGGCATGTTAATACCTGGCATAAACAGCCTCAGTGTCTTAGACAGCATTGACAAAGTGACAGCACATGGCCCCCTCGCCTCCCATTTATATATCAAACAAGCTGCTCACAGCAGCCACATCCAATGCTGACATGATCCAAAAACATGGCTGAACTGCCTGCGCTGCTGTACTGGAAAAGGGCCCATTAGTCATGTTCAAATGGGCCAGTGTTTATTGTTTATAATTATCCAGCCATGTGATCCATTAAAGTGCTTTCAAGCATGACTGTACCTCTTAACTGATACATAAACCATCATTACTGGGATAATTTTTAACTGTTGAACAAAAAAATAAATGGCCAGAAAAGTTATTGAAATTTATACAAATCAGTATAGTTCCCCTGTCAGGCCACAACCCTGTTACTCCAATGTTACCCCAGTCTCTCCAATTAGAGACTGGGGGAGACTGGGGTAAGCCAATTAGTCTTGTACGATGCTAAATTTGACTGGCTAACTTGACTAATTTAACCTTGTTAAAACGGGTCCATATCTGCTATTTCACTTAATTAAATCAAGCTGTCTTTTCTGCCCAATATTGTTTGGTTGATTTGGACATTTCCTGTTAATAGTTAAATTATGAGGTATTAATAATTGCAGTCAACTGCAGTCAGTTAAAACCTCCACGATTTTATTTTGTCTTATTTTAGCTGACAGCTTCACTCAGTAAACAGCAGCTAAGTGCTGTCCTGTGTGTCCATGACTATCCTGTCATGCCTAGAGAGGGAAATGAAGTCAAAAAGTTTAAAAAGTCCATTATTCCACCAGCACACCCCAGAGGGCTCTCAGTTTTAAAGCCAGCAGATGAAAACCTGCCTTTTATGTTAATTCTGCAGATATGCATTTTACAGCTGGGGCCCTTAAATGCATTTTCCAGTCCCAGACTTAACTTTGAGAAATGTAATTTTTGCCCTGGGATATGAACTTATTATATTTCAGCGGTAGTCTTGACACACAGGGGTCTGACATGAAAATGTCTCTGAGCCTTTTTGGATTTGATTGCCATGGATGGACGTACCAGTCTTTGGAACAAATCAGATCAGGAGCTGTATGTCAGTTACTTCTAAAGATGCCCAAGTGGCTGAAAAGACCTGCTTGACCACAAATTTAATCATTAACATGTATCACTTAACCCCTTTGTGGATAATTATCAACAAAATGAATAAACAACATTCAGTAATGTAAAATGCACAAAGTTTAAATGGTCAACAGCTCCCTCTCTCGCCGCTTAATGCCTGAGCTGCCACCAGTCTCTCCCTCTGAGCACGAGCCAATCAAAGTGTCTCTGCTCATTGTCAAGGCAACCATCTGTTTCCACGGCGGCAGCTAAAGATGGGGTCTACCACGAGTGGGAACAGGGGTCCGAGGACTGATGTCTAGCAGACGGTAGCTAGACCAAAGCAGACGCCATGTCCTGTTCTGGTTTCCCCAAGGGCTCCCTACTGTCACCTTGGGCTGTCACTCAATCCACCACCTACACACATACACT
>JAPZDZ010000015.1:5832341-5844540 GCA_029783805.1 Acanthurus tennentii
TATTCTCTATCAGTTAAAAAAATATATATATCAGCATACAACACAGACTACATTCATACGTCCACTTAAAGTCTTAAAAAAGAAACAAAGAATGAATGATTAAACAGTGTTGTTACTTTGTCGTGACTTGACAGCAACCCAAGCTCACATTGTACTTGTAACCCATCCTCTAAATATTTGATGTTTTACAATGTCGTTTGGATCGCAGCCCCCACAACACACACACCCTTTCAGCCAACACACAAACACGCACATACACCTTTTTTGGCAGGCTCTTGTCACAGTTTCTCACTTCCTGTCCTACCCTGGTAGGGATATTAGGCCTTTTCCACTCATGAAACTTTCAGTGGAGCTGACAGCCAGTCACACTGCTGTTCTCGTCTGTTCTATTCTGCTCTCTTCTTTTGTCTTTTTTTAAACTCAATCTTCAGCACTCCTTCCAACATCCTATCTACTTGTCATCTTTCCTTTAATTTTCTCCCATTTTGCTCGTCTGTTCTCTTCTCTCACCTCTAAGTCCTTACCTCTTGCTCTTCTACTTGTAATTATAAAAGAAAGTTCCCAATATACAACCAGTCGGAGATTTAATGAATAGAATATGATCCACAAAGCATCCTTAGCTTAGGGTTTCTATAAAAGAGCATCCTTGTGAGAATGTCAGTGCTTTTCAAGACTTAAGCTCAAAGAGCAATGCTCCTGAATACCAGAAACTTCTTTCTCATTGCTCTTTTTTGATAAAAACAGAAGGTCCATCCTTTATCAGTATGCTTTCTCTATGTCTGAGTTTTTTGTGATTGTTTACTGACTGTATAGCTGAGGGAAAGGATGTTTTTTGTTATTGTTCAGTAGATGTTTTTGCTTGTGGTTTAGGCCCTTTTCAACACAACAGAATATGCATTTTTTACTCAGGTCTAAACTAACTGGGTTTCTAAACTACATCAATGCAGCATTTCGACAAATGGCCTTAAAGTGTGTACATGAATTACCACAGAATAAAAAGGTGTTGGCCTCTCAGGTACAAGGAAAAAAAACAAGTGTCTGGGTCTCTCATAAATGCTGATACTAAACAGAAAGACCTTGCTCCTTGCCACTGAGCCTCTCCGTGTGAGTGTGTATGTATGTGTGCGTCTGTGTATGTGTATGTGTGTGTTTCAGGGGAGATTTTAACCTGAGTGTTGTAATGTCTCCACTGTGGTCTTCTCTCTGTGGTGTGGCCATCTGTTCAGTAGCCTGATCCAGCACAAGACAGCGTTTTCCCTGTCTTCCTATCTATTTCTGTCATCTTCTCCCTGCTTTTCTATCTGCAGTCTCTCCTCGATATTTATCGTTTGTTTTTCTGTTTCTTTTTCCCCTTCCCTTTATAGTCTGTTTTGCCCTCGACCTGGTTCTCCCTTTTTCTGGCTTTATTACTTATTCTTTTGTCACGATTGATCTTAAGGAGAGGTAAAGAAAGAGAAAGAGAAAAAGAAAAAGAAGAGAAAGACACATGCACACACATGCATACATACACACACCGTCTTTCCCCGGGAGGGAGACAGACAGACGGATGGACGGACAGACAGACAGGGACTAAATTATCCCTGTTGCATGGAGCATGAAATTAGCAAGTAGCTCAGTGTGGCAGCATTAGCATGGCTGTTAAAGGGATATTTGACATTTTCTGCTCGTGAAATATGGTCCTTTTCCATATGGACAGTCAACTTTACGAAGCAGGGAGCTGTTTAGTGTTGTTAGTGCTCATGTTTAAAAGCATTGTGTAAGATGTGATCAAATGTGTCAAATCCTGGTGGAAAATTTAGCTAATTTACTGCAACAAGGGTCAAAAGATTAGCTTAGATTGAGATTAAAGAGCACAGACTTAGCGAATCATACACGTATGTTGTACCCTTGGGTGTTGCTTTGATGTTCTTAGTAATACAGCTCTCACCTTAATCAGTGATGGGAAGTGACTAAGTATATTAAATCTAGCAGGTGCCAAAATTAACCACATAGTCAAACTAATAAACAGCTTCAAGAATAAATACAGAATTGGGATTATGTTTTATTTTACCATTTCCTAATTTTTCTAATAATTCTTGTATTTGAACGAAAGACCTGAATACCGCTGTCACCACTGTCCTCGATATATATTATCACCTCGCCTCAGTCTAATGTATTACAGCTGTCACTTTGCTTTCATTCAGTTCTATCCTGTCTCAAGGTGCAGTTTTCTTTGTGAAGCACATTTTTTCTGTGCTGTATTTCTCTTTATATCTTTTATGCCCCTACATAATGACTCCAGCACTTTCATATTTTAAAAAGATCTGCATGTCTTAAATAAATGAAATAAAGTAAAAGGCAATAAATGAGATAAATTAGATTAAAAAAATACTTCTTTGGGTTGTTAATAAAAGATTAAAATGTTGCTGGCACAACAGCTTTTGATATATTTACAGACTAGCTACAATTTGCATGCCCGTTTGGAAGAGATTTCTTTGAACCTGAAGGGCACAGGGTACCTGCTGAAGCAATGCTTACTTTCAATGTGAAGTGATGCTCCCGGTTGGCTCTTCCATCACGTTTTTCCATCAGCACGAATGCTGCTTTCGATCTTGAATTAATTTGACAGCATTTTAATTAAAAGTGGATTTGTTTTCTCAAAGTAAAACCTAGAAAAATAACCCTTCTAAAAGCCAAACTCAATTATTGGATCAGACAAGGATGAGATATTCTCTTAAATATGAACAAAACACTCACCTGCCGACTGAATAGTGCCTTGGTCAAGAGACATAACTAATAAACTGTTCAGACTGCTGTACTGCTCCAACTTCACAACCTTCCTTCTTATTTAGTAATCAGGTTTTTGTAAGTCTCTGAGGTTTGCTAACAACTTCACATACAAACTGTATTGTCATTCTGACATTCTGTAATTACTACCACTTTACAGAGACCTTTGAATGCTTTTGTTTCAAAGTCATCGTACATGAACAGGGAAATGCTGAGCAGATACAGCAAGTATCCAAAATGGACAAAATCTGTGGTGAGGTGGGACTTCTGATTTTATTATTTTTAGTTGCTGCTCCCCCTCTGATTAACCTTAGCGCTTGGTGATTTAAATTGTAGCCTAAAGCAAGACATCACATTGGAGAAGCACAGACACAGACAGAAACTATGCTGAAGTTAATTTAGGATGTGAAAGTTGGTCATTTTTCCCTTCTTTATACCTCTCTCCTTCCTCAAGCTATTGCATCATAACCTGACTGTTGCCATATCTGTCCTCAGTGCTCTTTGTCATATAGTGTTACAATATATTTTACAGTCACACACACTTCACATTATCCCAGCTCTTAAGGATAAATTGCCCTAATGAATACTTTTGCAGCTTGTAGCAGGTAACATCAACTGTTGCAAATCATCAAGAGTCACATTCATACACGTATAACATGGAAAGAGCTATAAAACTAGCCATAACTCATCAGCTCCTCCTCATATTCTGTCTGTGTAATCACTACACCGGTTCAGAACTGCTCCTTTATTATCATACATCACTCCCGAACACCGTCCCCTTTTCACCTTGCCTAGATTTGGTTCGTCAGGGTGTCAAGTTAGTCCCATGTCAGGCAAGTTTGTTTTGGAGAGATCAGATTAGTCAGACAACCAGCGCAGCAGTTTTAAGACACTGTGACACAGCAACACAACTTCTCAGTCTCACTCTGTATTTCACATTTCTGTCCCCCCCCCCCTTTGTTTACCTTCAGCCTCCTAAATTCTCCATCTCAGGTATTATGTTTTTCCCCTTTCAGTGTCAACCCCTCTTCCTCTACCTCTATCACCCTTTGTCCCCCACTGCCTCCTCCCACCCCCCACTTTGTCCTTTCTTTGATCAGCAGCGCTTGTCAGTCTGAGTCTCGCCTGTCTCTGCCAATATGGCTGCTCTTACACAAGGGGGGTGGAAGAGCAAGCGTAACAAGTGGAGGAGGAGACAAGAGACAAGTTTGACGAAGCCACCCTGACTTCCATGACAAACTTTATTTTGCAAATCATAATGATAAGTAAAAACTTGAGCTGAAGCAGCAGCAGTGGTTGGATGGGGGAGGAGGGAGGGATACACTGTCACAGAGTGAAAGAAATGGAGGAAGAGAGCGATGGGTGAGGGGATATTTGGAAGGATGTTGCTGTATTTTCTAATTAAGAAAATTAGACCTTTTTTCAAAGTGTAGTTTAAAAAGTGAATAAGTAAGCAAGGTATTTTGAGTCATTGTCATCAGTATTAATATGATAATCATTCTTTTCCTACACGAGTGCCTAAAGTTGCTCTCATTTACCCCACGACAGTCAAGTAAAGACCAGTCTATCAAAGAAGTTATGTTATAAAAGTGTAATTAAGTATAAAATAATAAAAAAAATGACTAAATACACACATTTTTTAATTGTTCACACTAATCTCACCATATAATGTTCCAGTAATTGTGCTTTAGAGGTTTAACAATAAAGGAGCTTGACTGTAATGAGGTGTACTTCGATTATATTTGTTAATATGTGGAGCCACTGCATCGGTATTCAAATAAAGTTGGGCTAAATTAAAATAAAGCACGCAGTATTGTCATTAGCTAGACTTCCATTCCTACTGCTACCAATGGAGGTAATAAGGCGCAATGGAAGTGATTGGTAACAATCAGATCTGTCAAGACTACATACTGATAGAAGATAAATTTGATTTGAAAGATACTTCACTTAATAATCTGTGAAATATTTGTCACAGGTATATCAATGAAAAAGAATGAGAGGATATATATAGAGAGAAGGAGAAATAAGCAGTTTTTCAGAGTTTCAGAGTGCTTCGAGTTCATGGACGCCCTCCATCTTGAACTCTCAGACGCCAAATAAATAAGTACAAGTCATAGAAGAAATGAAATTAAAATTGTGCAAATCTTTTGGGACTGATAAACATTGTACTCCCATATGCCACTCATACACTCCCTCAGCTGTGTTTGTGTGTGTGTGTGCTTGTGTGTATGAGAGAGACAGAGAGAGAGTGTGTGTTTGCTTGCTTCTGTTGTTTGGATTGGAGCTGCAAGGTTAGACCAACAAGCCAATCACCTGCCAGTTTACAACTCACATCACGTTACACTTCGCTGATCACAAGCACCTCTCTTTTTTTCCCCTCTCCCTCACCACAGTCATTACTCTCTCTTTCTGTTATTCACTTTCTCTATTTGGCTCTCTCTCTCTCACACACACACACACACTCAGTCAGGACATTCTGAAAATTGGTTGAACTAAGTGGGAGGTAAAGTAAGTGTAAACCCAATCAACAGACATGCAAGAAGGCATAGGGAGCACCAATCTTTCCAGAAGTAGCAAGCAACAATGCAGTAAATGAGATGAAATCCTGTATATATACACTGCTATTCATGTATCGCACCATGTGAGTGTTTGAATCAGCCTTTCCACTTTTCATCTGTTCATTCCTTCCTTCTTTCCTGGAGGGAAAATTCAATTATCCCAGCAGAAAAGGCAGTTTTCTGTTCATTCCTGCAGAGTTATGGCTCACTGCTATACACAAATGAGTATGGTGGTTAAAGAGCAGCACTTGTAGTTGGTTACTTACACAAAGTGGAAATGAGTAATGCTACATCCTCCATCCAATTGAAATCCTGTAAATGAGTTGTACATTGTGACGAGTATGGATGAATTACAGGCATGTGTGTGTCTCTTTGGGCTCTTTATCCTCTGAGACTAAAGAGCACAGTATAGAATCAAAGATAAAGGTTACATTTGAGTCAGTTCCCCAAAACTGTAAATGATTACTGTATTGTGCCATTTTAGTGCTAATGCTGCATTGCTATTTTGCCTTAAATCTGTGAGCTAAAGTGGTATACATTGTGAAGTAACAAAAACCGTTGACATGAATGCTGAAATGCTTTCAAAGAGGCTGAAACATTAAGATGCACTTTGGATATTGTATCCCAACTTTATGGGGGCACATAGTCCCAGTTCATCTGCATGTAAAGACCCTGGTAATTATCCTGTCTGTGATCAGGCTCTGGAGAAAAAAAAATTGAATAGAACAAAGACCATCTCATCCTTTGTCTTTCTCCCTCTTTAATTCCCCTGCTCATTGCAGTGTCATAAAAAAGTGAGTCGCCCAACATAACAAGGGGATGATAAAAAAAAAAGCTATGCAAAGAAGAGAGGATTTGTAGCTTTCTTAATTTCTGTCATCCTACAAGTGTGAATATCTGGATATGACAGAAAAATATTTTATATTCTTTTTTTTATATCTCCTCTCCCTCTTTTTCTGTGTATAAAATCATGTAAAATGCTCCCAAGTCCTTTTTAAAGTGAAGCTATGAGCTATTTAAGGCACTCTGAATGCACTGACATGCTTTCCCAGCATCCTTAAGCTTATATTTGAACAATAGAACATAGCTTTCATGGTTGCATCGTTTGTTTTATGACTTTAAATTGTTTAAGTTGTTATAAATCAATGCCTTTCATGTCTCTCTCTCTCATTAGGCTGAACCAGAGGGCTTCTCTCATTTCCATCTCTACGTGTGTGCCGCCTTCCTTGTGAGGTGGAGGAAAGAAATTCTAGAGGAGAGGGATTTTCAGGTATGGTTGCACTAGACACAGGGGGCGCCATAAAGCTTCCTACTCCCTACTGAGACTCACGGACTAAAATACATGCAGAAATAAAGACATACACACTGCATGTTTTCATACCCAGCTGGTGACGCTGACGGTGATATAATGTACATAATTTTATATCAAGGTAAATTAAGCTCAGATGGTCCCGGTCGTGTGCACAAAAAGAAAAAACATCTAAACAGTCCACCAGGCTGCTGTTGTAGAGCTGTTCATGGCCTACATCCCTCTCCATTACCTCCCTGGTCATTAACTGTGAGGTTCAAAAGTCGTTGTGAGTGCATTAGTAGATGACAGTAGACAGCTGCCAGAAGGTGACTTTGGTTGCCAGCTCACTTGGGGCCCTGGCTTCTTAACAGTAGCAAAACAGTTTTATATCATCACATACAAACATCTTCTCTGCTCTTTAATAGGGACATTTAAAAGGCAACAATAGAAGACAAAAAGATGAGGGGAACAAAAATTGGCTATTTTTTATCACTGGAAACAGTTCAACTCAGCTGAGTCTAGTGATCAGTAGCAATCTTTAGGAGAAGTTCAAACTTGATCATATATCTTATGTGTGCAATTGGTGATAAATCCATCCTGATGAAGATGAGAAAGAAAGAGGAGACTTCAAGGGAGGCAACAAGAGGGAGGGAGGAGGGGAAAGAGAAGAACATATTCAGTTTTAAAACAATGATGGTATGATATGTTGTGGCACACATTTGTGTAATGTTATACCCCTGTGTCATTATTTCAAAGAGTTTTATTTTGAGCAGTGCGAGAGATGATTAATAAAATCTTGCTACACAGAGGGCTGCAGTTTACACGTCTCATGATTAAAGGCTACAACTACCTTTCAAAAATAGCATCATAAAAAGAAATACCTCAGAGAGGTTAACATTTGCTGAACATAACAATAGATTTGCGGATGAGGTGAGAATTTCTTTATAGCATCATAAATGGGTGTTTTTGCTCAGGTGATTGAATACTTTAACTTTCAATTTTTCTAATAAAGACTTGTCACTTAAGCTGAGTAAGAACATTATTAGATAAAGTGACTTTTTCCTGATTTGCTTGTTATCAATAAATGGAACATATATTCTTAAAACACGTAAAACCAAATCTGAAAATAGCAGTTTAGAATAAGTGAAGAATAAAAACTGCTTGAATAACACCTTGCATCACTGTAGTCACTTTCATTGTATTCACTGTTGCCATTGTGTTAGTTTTTATTTATTAAAATAACTGCACAATTCTATTATTTCTCAGTTGAGCAAGAAGCACATTGAGCACTTCAGAGGTCCTGCACATCTGAGTTTTACTGAAACTCCCTTCTGGTGGTTACATTGAGAAAGAAAAAAAAGAGGGACAAAACCGATACAATTACAAGTAATACAAGGGGAGCACTCCATCTTTTATGTCACTCCCACCAGGTAATAAATAAGAAGTCTTCAAAAGAGTGAGCACTCAGACCGTTCTAAAGAACCTGTGCTTTAGACGGAGGCCAGTTGATTAAAGCTGATTCACCTGCTGAGTGAGACACTGGAGGCTGTCGGGGTTTGAAGATGAGACATTCACTGACTCATCTGTTCTTACTTTCATATTCTTCTTACCCTCTCCCACCTTTCCCCTTTTTTCTTCATGCAAGTTCAAGCTCAAATAAGATTGTACTTTTGCTTGGATTCCATTACAGATTGAACTTAGGTTGGTTCTTTATATATATGTGTGTGTGTGTGTGTGTGTGTGTGTGTGTGTGTTTCTAAATGGATTTCATCTTAAGTTGTGTGCAAAAAAAGCCTGGATGACCTTTAGTTACAGTTTTTCCACTCTTGCATTGAAAAAAATGGAAATATTTGTGTTATGTCTTGCCTCACTAAAAAAAAAAAAAAAAAAAATCATTTGACCAAAGTATGCAGGCATACTGAGAGCAGACAGAGGCTGTGAGGAGTCAACAGTGACAGACTTTAAAACTCATTACTTTTTTTACAGAATTATATCTATATCACCTTTTTCTGCATAAATAGATTATGAACATTCAACAAGTATAAAAGTGACTTGTAACTACGGATCACATTATTGCATGGAAGAAAAGAACCTTTAATCAGTGCTGTTATCTAATTTTCTCCTCTCTGCTTCTTAACCATGCTAGCATTTTTTGCTTTAGAGATAGCAAGGCCAGTCTGTTGGTAGCTTCCTTTCTTTGGCTCAGACTGTATTTCTTAGCATCTGCTGATCAGATTGCCATTCAATTTTGTGCAGACATTTATGGTCGCTAGAGAAGGAATCCTATTGACTTCTATGCCCTGACCTTTATTTTTAGCACAGGCTACCAACCACAACCAACATTTTTGGCTCTTTGTGAAATGCCTCAACTAATGGATTGCTGTGACATTTGGTACAGATATTTATTGTCACCATTTGATGCATTGTCACCAACGAGTCAGAGTTTTTCTTATCCTGTGAAACATCTGTACAGACATTATCTGTGCGGACATTCGCAGTCCCACAACAACGAATTATGATCACTCTGACGATGAACTTTTATCCATTAGGTCAACATTACAATTTGATTTATGACCAAAAACCTGCAAAACTAATGACATCCCCGTTGACCTTAGCCTTAGTTTGGTAATGAATAGCAAGTGTTAGCATTGCCAACATGTTAAACTAACAAGGTTATTTTTTTCAATATTCTTCCTTAGCATCTGAAATATTTCTCTGCTTTTGGACTAAGATGAAAAGATTGAAGACCACGTCCATTGAGGCTCTCTCAAGCATGTACTCATCTACACACCCCACAGAGAGTCCAAACTTTTCTGCCGCTATAGTTTAGGACTCCAGACTCTTATATAAATAAACACTTATACTGTAGGAATACTACACGGTCCTCACAGAATGAAAACTTGACACACTCAACACTTTCCCCTTTGTTAACATAGCTTCTTCTATTTATCTTGATAAATTCAGGATAATTGGCATTTTTAATTGCATTAATACCATCTAAACAGCAAGAGAACAAGCCTCACTTTTCTTGTCAGTCTTAGTGAGTGTGGTCTCATCCATGTGACCCCTAAAACCCTTTAATTTCTCTTAGGCACACACACTACTCAAAAATAGACACAGCTAAATGTCATCCTGACATTTTCCCCCGTCCAGAATACAGCAAATGAGCTCTCATCACCAATTTGTTTATGTCTTCACGGGAAGCCTGTTGTCTGTACTTAATGGAACACAGATGCCCTGTGTGCGTGTTTGAGTGTGTGTGTGCATGTGTGTATGTGTGTGCGAATGTGGCTGTGTGTGTGTGTGTGGGTGGGTGTGTGTGTGTGACTGGATTTACATGTATATTCTGATTAAAAGTGTGTCATTACATTCAAACTTCGAAAATGTCAGTTTAAGTATAATTTCACAGAAAAGCAAACTTGTGTTTAGTTTTTTAATATAAATCTGATTTTTTTTCACAAAATTTTGATGTTTAGTTATTTGAATAAATTGATCAACCACGTACAATACAATTTACTAAGTACTTTTTGAAACAGATTAGTGTCAGTGAGGAAAGAGAAAAAGTAGAGATTTCTTCTCTTCTCAGCTTTAGTGGTTTAATTCCATCAGATTTCTGCCTCTGATCCACTGAGCCTCAGAGTTCAAACGCAGGCCTTCCAGGTTCTTAAGGGCCTGTTGAACAGCTCTTATCTCCGCAAGCTTTACCCGGCAACAACCCTCCTAAAGTCCCTTTCCTCTCATGTCTGCTTTCTTTCTTTTAATGTCTTTCTCTGCATTTCTATGGCTCTGCTTGTCTCTGTTACCAATAGACCATATTCACACGATGGCCATAGTCCTCTGATGTTTCACTCAGGGTAGGAAGCTCAAAATACCAACATTTAATAAAGGGTTTTCCACAGTGCAGTGTTCAGATATTTTTGGTTCCAAGACAAGGCATCATACTGACTTTTTCAGTAAAATAGCTTGACAAATATCGGATGGGTTGCTCTCAAATTTCTTACAGTTCATGATCCCCACAGGTTAAAGCGTTCTAACTTTGGTGATAATTAAGTTTTCTTGTTGTATCACTATGATTTTTACTTGAAACATTTTGAGAACGGTATAATAGATGCCATTAAATTTTCGTACAGACATTATGTCGCCCCAAAAGATAATTAAAAATCTTCCTGATTACCATCCAGTCCAAAATGTCATATGTAAAACATATCGTACTTAATACCTGCAAAATGAACTACATTCCTTCCAGTCTCAGCAGCATTTTGTGATTGAATGCTAACATGCTAAATTAAGATAGTAAACATGGTTACCATTGTTTCCTGAATATCAATATGTTGTCCCCTTGGACCAGATATCACAGGGATGTTTTTCTTTAGCTTGAAGCATTTAGGAGTCTAATTTTATGTTATAACAAAAGGGAGCATATAATATTCTGAAATTAAAATGATACCTAACCCCCATCTTTTCTAATAAAAATTCAGCATTTTAGTTTGTCAGTGTTTGCCTGAATTAGCAGGTCTTGCAGTGACATAACAGTTGACCTGTAATGATAATTATCAATGATAATTTGATAACAACAACAATAATAAATCAAAGGGAAAATGTTTTACATGCTTAAAACACCAAAGCCTTTTCAGCCTAGAGCTTGCATGACACAAACCTTTCAGCAACATAATAAAGGTTTCTAACCTTTTCTCATCAATTTAATGATTAATGCACTCAATTTCTTTTAGCCTGGGGGCTAACTGGACTTTTAGCAGCTAGTTAGCACAATATAACAATAACACCTCATTGCTTTCCGTTAATGACTGCTTTGATAAATTTTTGTTTTAGTGAGTTGGAAACCTGTATGCTGCTGAAATACATGAGTTCCTGTACACCCTTCCATAGATTTCACCACTTCTCAAAGCTATTGCAAAGTTAGTTAGAGGTTTAAATTAACAAATACAAATGTGGGTGATGGAAAAACAAGTTATTCTTTTGAGGTCATCTTATTTAATAAACATGACTCTCTAAATCTGTTCAGTCACTGCAGTTTGTTAACCCACTGAATAAAAGTGTGAGCTAATTGTCTTTAATGTAAAATGTAGAATGCAAGGGCAGCAGTGTATGACAAACTGCTAGCGAGTTACATGCTTGGGGTCCTGAGAGGGAACACGAATGATAGATTCACTTTAATAGTTTTAATTAAAAAATGCATGCAGAAAGTAATTTAAAAGGGATAATTCATGCATTGTTATCAAACCTAGTAAGGAGAGTAAATGTGAATCTGCTCTCCTGGCTGTGGGATTGGATTGGTTAAGCTGCTAAATGAAAAGCAGGAGGAGTATGGCACTCCCCAAGCAATCTGCCTTCCACCGTTCCACCTCAGCTAGCACACTACTGCTAACTGCAGGCCTGGACTGCATGGATAAGTTAGGGCGTGTTACAACACACATGCCAATTTTTATGCATTTTCTCTGTCACTCAAAGCCATACACTCGTAGACACAACATCATAAACATGCACACAAACAATTCTCCCTTAAACATTAGTATACACATTCATATTCACTTGTCATACACATTTATTTTGGACACACATACAG
>JAPZDZ010000015.1:5932624-5965157 GCA_029783805.1 Acanthurus tennentii
AATAATAATAATAATAATAATAATAATAATAATTATTATTATTATTATTATTATTATTATTATTATTATTATTATTAAATTTTAGACTAGAGGTTATAGTGAGTCCCCTGTAATAGATTGCATTATGTTGCACAGTGTTCATATGATTGTGCCTAACAGTTTAAATGGCATTTATGATATGTACATAAAAGGAGTAATTTTTAACCTTATAGAATATTTTTATCTCAGTAAGACTGTAACTGACTTGTCTCATTTTAAACTTCTGTTTAAATATAAGGGACCTACCTACCTGTCCTCAAGCCCTTATTGTATGATGCTAAACAATTAACAATATTGCCCAATTTAACTTGAGTTTTACAAGTCACAGATCTGCGCTAAAAGCTTCATAATGAGTCGCTGAAAATAAAATCCAAACACATAAATGGCAAGTGGATCACAAACTGTATATCTGCCAAGCAGATCTGCATTCTGTCATATATTCCCTGATTATATCTCACAGATTTAGGGAGCATCTGAGAGTAGCTATTTTGATGCACTGCACAGACTCTCAACACGAACAAAGTCTGTGCTTTTGGCCGGAAAACTCCTGAATCTTTGCATTCTTGTTCTGAAACCATTCGGTGTTTATTTTGTTGTATGCTTATGGTGCGCTACACAGAGTGTCTTGTTTGAACTAAAATCTTTGCAATCTATAATCTATTTCCCTTTATGAATGTGCCTGTCTCTGTCTCAGTTTATTCTCTCCTCAATCCTCTCAAAGTCTCCGTCATCAAAAAGCCCCCCACCTCAGTCTGATTCTTCCGCCAGCATGAGTCGCAGTAGGATGGTGATGGATGAATGATAAGCTTTGCTGTGCTGGGGTTCTGACAGAAACAACAGAGGCTGAAGGTCAATTTTTTTTTCATCAGACCACATATTTTGTGTCATGCTCTCGGAGCTTTAACATGATTTCTTTTTTTTTCAAACATTTGGCATGCTGCTTGGGTCATTGGTCATCTTCCTGACCGAGGTCCTTCACACCTGATTACTCTACTTGATAAAGTAGGAAGTTGTGGGAAGAGTTGCGATACTTTTTTCATGTCTTTACTTCTTTTTTAAAGGTACAATACATTAACCAACTTCCTCTGGTGATATGTGGGGCAGAAAATAGACATGTTTTATAAGTTGCCGCTGTATTGTAGGTTTCTTTGATGGTGAATCTGTCTGTTGGACTGTCCGAGTGACAGTGACATGATGATCCTTTGACTTTTCATCTAATACCACCAATAGGTGAACATTTATTGTTTCTTTTGAAATATCTCCACATTCACTTGATGGATTGGTGCAATTTTATACAGACATCACTGTCCTCCAGATGTTTTCCTGATGATACTCCCTGGGTGATTTGGGTGATTCACTATCAAGATGAACAGTAACAACTTTAGTTTTTCTTAAACCTTTTATCTTGCTCCCTCATTAGATCGTAATTGAATTGGACCGAAACATCTTAGTTTTATACCTGCAAAAATAATAACATCCAAACAGCTCATTTTAAGCTGTATTTTGTGACAAATGCTATTATTTAATGCTAAATGTGGTAAAATGGTAAACATCATAGAAGGTAAAAACTGGCCAATTAGGTTTCTCACTCTAAATCTTTTAGCATGTTAGAAATGTTGGTATTTAGCCTCAGAAACAGCCGCTGGTATGGTTGTAGACCTCTTAATCCCTACCTGAGTGAGACGTCTATTATTTTAGGAACTCTTCTCTGAAAATTTGCAATGTTCCTAATTTGTAAATCTTAAATTAAACACAAATTACCTACTGTATGTTCCTGAACATGGAGGTTATGGAATAATCAGCCACAACAAGGTTTTTTGATGTCTTTATGCATTTTTTCTTCCAGAGACTTTGCTGGGCACTTTAAAATGCAAGTTTTGACATCATCTTGGTTGCAACTCAGATAGTCAGATGCTTCTTCTTGTGGTTAAGGAAGCAGATGTTAGCCTTGACAATTTATCTGAGGAAAAATGTCAGTGAATTCAAGTGAAATACAGACTTTTTTTTATCCTGTGCAAATGTGCTGCACAGAACACAGATGTAGCGGGGTGATCTCTAAATCACATGAGGCCCCCTGGTAATACTAGTACTATTCAAATAGTCTTGTTAGTTTTATTAATCTCGTTGAAACACATGTCAATTTTAATGATGTCTCATAAACCGTGCTTCATTTAAATTACAGAGACATCCAAAAAAAGATGTAAATTCAGATTAGTTACGGGATTATTTCTGTTCTCATTCCAAAAAAAGGCAGCAAAAATGCTAATTTGAAGCATATTTCCTCAATTGTAAAATAACACAGAGAAATAAAGGCTCATATTAAGAGAAAAAGGATAAAGGATCAAACTAAGAGAAACATGTGAGTTGTAGCTAAACACTTATTGTCTCTGTTTCATGTGTGTAGATATCTGGTGTACAGTTAAGTCATCCAGCATTTACTCACTGAGAAAAAGTTGTTTTATTCTGGGTTGTGACCTCTTTCTCTCTGAAGTCCTTTTTTCTTCCTCTAAGACAAACACAATAGTTAACGGACAGATAAATATTTATGGGATCAAGCTGCAGCAGGATTTTTTTTTTCTTTCCGTGGCTCCCTATGAATTTTTCATCCATGGCAAAACTGCACGAGCACGTTGGGAGCTGTTCGGGCATCTTTGTGAACCTAATGTCAGGAGGCGCAGTGGGCTGATGTCGCAGTTACAGTACAACTCCAGTGACACTAATACTGCAATGCTGTGGCTGGAAATGCATGTTGAGGATTGAATTTTAGAGTTAGAGCGAAGAGGTTAGATGCTTCCTTGAACCTGTGCATGTCGAAGTATGTCTGTGCAACATGGTGCATAGATTGTTGTGGAATTTGTGCATGTTTTATGGACTCCCCTCTTTGCTACTCCCTCCTGTTCCGCCATAAAGGGGTCAAAGGTGATAGCACGGGGTGAGAGGTCAGTCATCATCGCACAGGGCAACACAGTCTATCGATGTCCCAGGAAGCGGAGAGGCCAGCAGAGGTCTTGGTTTGTGACAGAGGTTACAACCGCACTACACTTGTGGTTGGACAGAGAATCTGTGTGTGCATCTGTGTGCGTGTGTGTCCTGTTTACAAGTGGTTCACGCTCATTTGTAAGCTGTCAAACAGAGATGCTCGGACAGAGATCAAGAGCAGCTCACAGGGGCTGCTCGTGCTCTCCAGGGGAAATGGATTCTGCTTGATGTTCGCTGCAAGTAGGAGGCGAGTGATGGTGGGTGGCAGGGAGGGAAGAACAGGAAAGAGAGAAAGAGTTGAGGAATGCAGAGAGAAAAGGAGAGGGAGACAAATAAGGCTTAGCTCGAATAAAAGTGGGGAGAAAAAGTAAAAGAGAGCAAGGGAGTTTGGCAGATTAAAGGGTGAGGAAAACAGGGAGATCAACAATTTGGGATGAAGTAAGAAAACACGAGCTTGACTAATGGCTGCTGAGAAAATGATACCTCTAACTGAAGGGGAGGTGAGAAGAGAGGAGGGAAATGCTTTTCTGCTGCTAATGCTCATCTGAGTGTTAATGAAGGCTGTTGTATGCAGAGACAAGCCAAAGTCTCATTATCTCCCAAGCTCTGGAAACTAAAAGTGGGTGAAGTGGACCACAAAGGGAATGAGATATAGAGAATCTGGGATGGTCCCATTTCATTGTAGATATGAGATGAGCTACGTGTGGAAAGAGGCCATCACTACCACTGTTTAGGATAGTAGATATGGACAAAGCCTTAATCAAAGATTTAATTTCTTAGAAAATTATATTTTCTCACTGACTTTGAATATTGATTCAAACAAGGTTATAAGGTTACTTATATAAAAATCACAGTGAGAACATTTAAATCCAAGCATAATAAACAACACAGGCAGTTTATTAGTCCAAGTTGTTTATTAAAATGTTGTTTTTCCTTGTTTACTTGCTGCAAAGACCCATGGATCCAAGCCAGAAAAAGTGGTATGTGCCTAACCGTGTCCCAAATAGAAACGGAGTGGAAACCATGCCCACCCGGCTGGAACCGGCACTGTGCCAGTCAGGTTTTGGAGCGCACCCATTATCAACAGAATATCAATGGAACGGCGTAGGCAGGCTGCAAAGTTTTTTACAAATCTATCTGCCACTCTGGTAGCTCTTCTGCTAATGTTTTCCAAAGCGAACACCTGCTGGAATTTTTAGATTTGATTGATGACAAAGAGGCACTTTTTGCAAAATTCCTTTGGACCGACTGATGACGTAGGATGAAATAATATGAATCACAAGCAATAGACATATGTCAAATTAAAACATACGTTAGGCACAAGACTCACAAAGGGCTTCTGTACTTTCAGTTGCACATGATGGAACATATTTCCACCGTACTGTTGTGCTATAATCACCTACAAAAATAACATCTCAGAGGAAGTTATTTATAATGCCTGTAGATATGGCACTGCTGTCTTGGCATCACATCACGAGTAAACAAACTGACAGCATGAAGCCCCCCTCTGGGAATTAAGGCCTTCATGTTATCGCCATATTTCCGCTATACGATCTAAAAAAAGTTTCCTTCAGAATAATACGAACAAAAGAATAATCAGCTGCTGAATTTGGTCATTTAAATTTTATATAGGTTCAGTGTACCAGTAGCTTATGACTAGAGTGGTAAAATGTCATAGAGTAGCCAGATACAGGTGATATATTGTAAAGGTTGCCGTATCTTCCTTCCCTGGTGGCTGTGAAGGTGAGATTCTGGCCATCATCATTTTGTAATTACATTTGGACACTTTGAACAGAGTTCGAGCTGAAGGTGTAGGCTCCTACAGAAAGGAGAGGTGATGATGGGGGGTGTCACATGCAGTCCCTGCCTTATCTCTCTGTTTGTAATACCTGATAACATTGCTCCATGTGTCTGCTCGTCACCCTTCCTGTCAGAACCTCTCCCTTGTCTCCACCCTCCCCTCCTCTCCTCGCACTCCCTTTGTTTTTTATATCGAACTTTCTTCGCCACACTGTCTTCATTTCTGCATCCATCTCGCCGTCCCTGTCTGAATCCCATTCCATCTCATTCTCACCTCTCAAACTCTTACCCTCTACTATCCATCTCCTCCTCCGCCCCCTATCCATCCTATTCTACTTCTGTTGGCATGACTGATTGCTGAAACTGGGCCGATTCTCCGCCGCGCCGCCTGCAAAGCGTCCCTCACAGCCGCAACTATGTCACCACCGATAGCCAGCCTCTCTGCGCATTGATTACCCCCACATTGCAAGGGGATAATCAGTGGGCGTGACCAGATTTTGGGTCCGTGCTTGTGTTTAAATGAAGCTGATCTTGCTGGTTTTTAATCAGAGGCGCAGAGGACGCTTAATCAAGCAGTATTTTGATGGATTCACGGAACGGGGAAGCCATTCATCAAGTCAATTACACATTAATCACAAGCTCACCCGCAGATTTGGGAGTGAGACATAAGGAGGGGCTCCACTTTGTTCTCAGAATGAATAGCAAGCGGCATTATGTAAAACCCTCTTATCCATTGCAATGAGCCTGTGAATTATTGTACAATAAAATGCAGTCTGTTTAAGTATTCTGATCAGCCAACCATTTGTGTGTTTTACAAAGACCGACTCTTGAAGTGGCTCCATTTGATCGCTGCTCTGTAAATTTCACTGCGAGAATATTATACCACATCAAAGGTACAGTATTGTGATGAGTAAAAAAAAAAAACATTGATTGCAATGCAGAGCAATGCAGAGCCGTGAACACTCTGCCTGAGATTGCATGTAAATTAAAGTCCATTCACTGCCAAGTGTAGACAGTGTGATTGATATTTAAATATTGATTATCACTTTCTTTCACCTTTTGAAGTGCACTGTATGGACCATTTAATTTGCATAACCTCCACTGTCAGTAAGTATTGAGGTCACAACAGGTGAACTATTCCCACAAACCTCCAATCAATAAATCATTCAGCCTGACAAGCTCTCAAGTCGTCAAGAAATCAAGGGTGGAATATGAATTATACAAACTATGGCAGTAAAAAATGATATTGTGTTGCATGTGTATAGTACACAGTGACGCTTGTTGGCTCTAAGCATAACACATCTTGGCAGCACAGAGGTAAATAAGTGAGGATTGGAACGGCAAATGAGGAAAGTGTAGTATGGTGTTTCTATAAATTATGAACATCGCTCTATAAGCTCCCCATCTACTGAGGAAGTGACCTTGTGCATATTCATAAAGGATGCATTGACACTTACATAAAAGAGCTTTTAAACAGTGTAAACAGATAAAATTGAAAAGATAAGACCCTCTTGACTTTAAGCAGTTACTTTCACAGAGGATTCTAAAATTGTTTAATTAGGGCGTCTTTATGTCTTACAAACAAAAAAACAAGTCGCATTTCATGATATGATGAAATTATATTCTAACAACTTATCAAATTAAATAAGAAAAGTTTTGATTCAGCTGTGATTTTAATTAATGCAATTCAGATGTAATAAGCTTTTGGATTTTAGGGCTGAATTGGAAATGCACTTGAAAATTGCCCCCAAAACAAAGTGAACACGTGCAGAACATGTGACCATGCAAAAGTCACAGAGGAACAATTAGTCTGCAACAACACATAGTGTTACCTTGTGGTTTTGAAAGTCAAATATTCCATAAAACCTCCAAACTAAAACATCATTCACATATGTACAGAAAACCTGTTTTTGTGGCTTATATTGTTCTGACATCAGGAGATCTCCTTCAACATAATTCAAGTCTAAAAGACTGTGTGTAAGTTGTTGCCTTCCAGAGTTAAACTCTTTTCAGTACAAACTTCCCTCTTTGTGATTCTGCAGCGAATGTTTCCATATTGAGCTGCAGTGGAGGGGCGGTAACACAAAGAGGGAATTTGTACCAAGAAGACAGTAACTTTGGAAGACCCCCACTTGAATCTTCTAACTTGCACTGCCGAAGCCTCAAATTAGGATCAGTTCACACAATGAGGACTGTGGCTTTTGTCTCACATCTTTAACATAGGAATCACAGTACAAAGGGATCTCCTCAGTAGGAACAAGAGGAACGATATTAGCATCACAAAACTGTTCTGATGTGCATTAGCACATGTGAACATAATGCTAATATAGACATTAAATATGAAATTATCTTTTAATCTAGTATCTATCTAGCATGTCAGTTACATTGAATGAGATTAAAATGGCTACACATTTCCTTCCTTTTGTTGTCACATGGACTTTTATGTTGAAAGCCAACTGATTCAGGGTGTGAGAGGAAGTTAGCATTGCAGCAGGTGTGAGTCCTTATCATCTTATAAATTGCAATTAACCTGAAAATTGGGTGCTTGTGAACAAGCTTGATTAACCGCAAGAGGACTGAATAAATGAATAATTAAAGTATTAAGTAAAATAAAAACAAAGTCAATGACTTCTCAAGAGTGTTGTACGGATCCAAACTGAAGGCACAACTTACGGCTCCTGCTGCTCATCAGGTTGCTTCAGGAGAGGGGGTAAGCCATTGTTTTTTAGTTTTTTTTTTACAGGGTAATGTTAAACAATATTGTAGATATCCTCTTGCTGGTAGGACACCCACCCTCACACTTGATTACAGACAGCATCTACTTCTCTCTGAGAAACCAGTGGTGCATATTCTCATATCCTGTGCATAGCTGTGTGCAGACAGTCTGCTGTGCACTCTAAGCACCGATGAAAGTAAAGATGAATATGGGTTTTTAGAGGTAACTGCTGCATGAGGAGTCATATATTTAAAATGTGTCTAAAACGCTGCTAAATGGACTAACTCTGTAGCAGACGTGTTGGGCAACCACACTTGTCAGAACCACTTTAGCATTACGAATGATTAGCACAGAGATGGAGCATTATTTTTTAATCGCAGAAAACCAATTCATCATCCTTAGGTGCCCTTAATTTAACATGAGTGCAGCCAATCATGGCAGTTGCATTTGGGAAAGTGGACATGGCTGCGAAAATGTGTTTTTAATAGCTGCCCGTCCACCTGTGGTGTGAAAGAACCTCATGTACTCTCGTCAGTGATGTTTCTCTTTAAAATGGACGTCTGTGTCATCTGTGTCTTCTAACATCTTGAGCATCAGCCGATATGGCAGCTTCTTTGTACATATAGAGTCAAAGAGAGGACCGAGAGTGGAGCAATGAATTGACAGATGGGCTCTCAGGGAAGTAAAAAAATAAACAAATATTGCAGCACTAAAGCGGCCAATGTATATATATATATATATATATATAGGAACTGTTTGCCATATCTATACACACACTATTATACCAAATAGTACTGACCTATTTTATTTGATTACTGCCAACACCTCATCAATACAGCAGTAAGTGTCAGCCTCTTTTAAACACACTATATGTAATTTTCATTAGAGGGCCCTCTATCAAAATAAAGAAAACAAAAAATGTAGTTTGATGACATCATAAGGTAGCATGGGACTATGAAATTTGTTAATTTTATTGTTTAACAGTCACTACTGCAGGCAACAATTATACGATTGACTCAGGCAGAAATCTTCCCAGATAATATAATGTATTAAAGTTTTAATCCTGTTACATTTAGTCACATCTGCCCACCTTTTTCCTCACTTTCTCACTTGTGTTAGCTCAAAAGTTAGCAGCAGTAGACAAAATATGTAAAAAAAAATAGATTTCTCTGAGTTCAAGCATTGTTTGAAACCCTCTGTATTTGTTGAGTTGTGTACTTACATTTTCCAAAGAAAACAGTCATTTTTTTACCAAGTTAATGTGGAACTTTATGTATTGTGAGTTTAAATGCAATTGCTATACAATTATGGCATCTATATCATGCAACAGTACTGTAGACAACATAATGAGTCGGGTTACTTTTGATGTAAAGGAGGTCTAAAATATGTGACGAAGTTCACTCTGTCACTTAGCCACAAATGTGCTGCCTTTGCTGCATAAAATCACTGTTGGGGGAAACCACATCACAAGTAACACATTAGTGCAGTTACATCATTTTTGCTGTAATACATTAATGCAATGTGATATTTGTATCTGTCATCATCTAATGGCATAAGAAAGGCCAGTCACATTATTTTGAGGTGATTTGTGTTTATTCTGGGCTGTGTACTAGGAAGACCAGCCTCTTTTACATTCAATCATCACTTTATATACATTTTTATAGAGATTTTTTAGGTACAGCCCACTGCAAAGCTTTGATTCTTCATATTATTAAACCTGAGTCTTGCCAAGGATTTTTTTAGTAGTTTAGATTTAGTAGTTCAGCTCAATTCATTTTAGTTTTTTAAGCTCTTCAGTTTGGTTTTCCTAACTCTGCTGTCAGCTACTTCTTTCTTGGAGAGCAAAAAAAGAAAGATCTTGTGGTTGTTTGTCTTATTAGGATGAGACTCGTGCTGATTTGTGGGCACATATTGGCAATTAGTGACAATGCATCTCAGACAATGTTGCAAAGTTATGCAAAAGTAGGTAATATATAATGAGTAGTGTAACAAATTACTGTCTGCAGCCAGTAAATAAGTCATGTAGTGCAGTACCTTTTTAAAAATAAGAGTAATGTGTAATATAAAATGTGTTGTTGCACCTAATGTGTTGTGATTCATTGCCTGCAAATAAAACAGTTACTGTTCCATTTCATCAAGTAGCCTCAGTCCACTTTATTATGATATAAAATGCAGTGATTGGGCACAGGTATCATCACAATATTTTATGACATTGTCATTTATTTTGGGCGTTTGCTGGGTCAAACTCAGTCCAACTGTAGCTGATTTCACCCTTCTCTAGATTTTAAGCCATGAATGGTTGAGTGTTGTTGGCCAACCTTGGCCAGCAGTTATTTCTCCCAGAACCCTTTTCTCCTCTGGCAGTCCCTAAGACCATATTTCTCCTGTCAGTTCACGTCCAGACCTGGAGTAAGCCAGCTGGCCTTTCTCAATCATCGTCCCCAGCCAGAAAGCCATAGGGCTCTCTATCCACTGAACAATTTCAGCCAGAAAAAGTCACAGTTGTCTCCCTGTGCCAAAACAGCAACGAGCCATATGCACATTAAGTTCTTGATGCATGGCAGAGCTACAAAAGATTGCATGGAAAGAAAAGACCAGCGGACTAAGCTGTCATTTTGTGTTTTAATATGGTGCTTTGAGGGGAAGCTCTGCAAGGTCCGACCAAGCTTCAGCCATGAAAACGTATTGGCTGACAATGAAAGTGCTAATGGCTTGGTTTTCCGTGAAGCTGCAGCCACACTTGGGCAGATTTATCTGTCTCTCCATTCGCTCTGCTTCACTTTCTCATATAGATTTTTGCCTGCAAATCCTCATTGATGTGTCTATCCACACAGCCTCTGAAGCCGACCAAGATAACCTCAGCAAAGTTAGATCACAGGAGTCAGATAACTTGGCCCAAAATGGCAGAAAAACTCCCTGGCATCAGATACAAACCCACCTCTGTTTGTGCACCACGGGTCAAATTACTTCCCAGTCATGTTTGGCCATATATTTTCTCTGAGGAATTAAATATTGCTGCTGAAGAACATAGAGCCAACAAAAAACTGAGTCACTACAGGCAAAAATTCAATAGAAAATAACATCGTGATCTGATGAGACACTGCAGAAAAAAGCTGATTTGATTAAACTGATTATATTTTTCTATTCTTGTAATTAAGAACTACTTTGGTTCTTATAAATTGGTACCATTTTGATATTTCTCCTCTAAAATCTTTTCTTTTCTCATGAAACCAATATACATTTTTCACACTTCTTGCTTTTTCTATTTATTTGGAGCAAAATTTGCTCTCCTAACCAGCCAACAGTGAACTGAACAGCATGCCTGAGATCAGGGACGCTGGTCCACAGACCTGACTTTGAATAATGGTCCTCTAACACTCCATGCAGCTAAGATCGGCCAGAAACATACTGTAGGGATCTATCTGACCGGCCAAATGAGACACCCTAGTTTGCTCAGTCACTGAGCTGCAGCCGCAAGGAAAATGTGCATCTTTATTCAGCTGCTTCCCTATAGAAATGTTCTTACAAGGCGTCTCTATTATTATCCTGCTTTGTGTGGGACTTGTGTCAGGGCTGTAAGTAACAAACTAATGACCCCTAGTTTGTGTAATTTTCACTCAAGGCCAGCTTTCTATATATGATATAATGTTTTATTTTTAAATATTATGGTTATTGTCAACACCTCTTGAACCTTGAACCATCATACATGTTTATACTTCATGTGTGAAACATTACTTTGTTATATCCTTGTGCTGAAAAAAAATCTTGTAGAAAAAACACTTTCCACACCCTAAAAGCATGAAATTCCAATGAGAATTTTAGAATGGTCGTCTGACTGCTTAATCAAGCTTGTGTGGCAATTCCCAAGTTTTAAATGAAAATATAGTATAAATCAATTTGACTAGTTAAATGAAAGTTTCAAGTATGAAATTTGTAGCACCTTGTTCTATCAGTGGCCTTGCTGGTGTTTTAAAAAATGTGTTTTAGTTAAACTAAATCAGTTCAGTTTAACCGAATTTGATGCCAGGTCCTCACAGGCAGTCACAACAAAGCACCGTGATTGGCAGAAAACACCAGCTCCTGTAATGCAAATGTAGTAAACCTGCTGAGAGGTTTTCCAGTCAGTGTGTCAGTTTAGATGCTGCGAACTGGCCTGATTTAAAAGACTCGGGTAATTCTCAAATGAGAGGGGCTTTAAAAAGTTTTGATGCATTTACAGAAATCTGCTCACTTTTGTCTGTCTGAGTTAAAATCCTACATATTTTCATCCAATCAAACCCTATTTTTGATAATTATTTTAGTTGTTGTTTGTGTGCATTAGCCATTCAGTTACTACTATTCAAATTAGGATTACTGGATTCAGTATGCCTTAACAAGATTAACAAAAGTTGATACATGCATGTATTCTAGTTTGCTAAAATTTTACTATGTGCACAAAACAGGATGTGGTCACCATTAGTGTATATGGGTATGTTTCATAAGTTACAGATAGTAGTGGAATAAGATGGAGCAGTAACTCAGAGAATAATCCCAATTTAGCAATTTTCTTTTTTAGTCTTTTTTTATTAACCAATTGTTGGTTTGTTTCCCTGCAGTGAAAACAGTGATGCTCTTAAAATTGTGTTGTGTTAGTGACAAACAGCTACTCAGAGAGTGTTTGCTGTAGTTTTAAACAGTATTTGCTAGTACCATCAAAAAAACACAGGGGTCACCAATTCAGCCGGGACTGAAATCCTAAAGAAATACCATTCAGGAAAAGTGTGTATTAGAATGTTAAAATTAAGAATATGTTAATTAGTTAGTAGATTAAAGAAGAGCAATCTATGATAGTTTGAACAATTTTATTTTAGTAACTATTGAAGCAAAAGTTTAGAAAAATCAGTCTATTCCGCCTTCTCAAATATGAAGTTTTTCTACTTACAATAAGCTGTGATATATTGAGTTTAAAATTGTTGGTCTAACAGAATCAAAATACATTCATTTATGCTGTGGGAACCTGCAGTGAGCATTTTTAAGATTCAATTTGACATTTTAATTTCATTCTACGGATGCAGACCTAATTTTTTAAACTCCTCTGTCTCTTTTCACCCCTTAGTTGCAATTTTTGTCTGGCAAAATCAATTGAAATTTAACTAATAAATTGGTATATGTGTCATGTACACATTACAAAATGACCACAGTAAAACCATTGCAGGCTTTTAAAAAAAATACCCCTTGCTCACAGTGACAGTTCTGATCGCCCTTTAGAAAAAAAAAATTAACCAGCAGCAATCAGCAGTTACCCTCCAAAAACCGCCAGCGAGCAAGTGGAAATTGTCACCATCTATCATTAATTGTCGAGCGATGACAGATTACTTTAACTGTGTCACTGTCCATATCAGTGGCTGGCGTGCACTAACTGGTGTAGATACAGGAGGCCACATGGATGTAACTGTTTGGACGGGGCCTGGGGGTTTAAAATGCCAGGGCGGATTAATTCACCTCCTGCCACGACGGCCGCCCGCTGTTTAGATCCACGGCCCGACAGCTGTCCTCACTGGCTTTGATATGAGAGAGCTGGGGAGGCTGAGACAGACAGGAGGGGAGAGAGGAGGACAGGAGAGAGGGAACCAGAAAAGAAGCAGAGAGACAGCGAGAAAGAGGATGACTGCTTTCCATAACCAAGGACAAAGTCCAGATTGGAGGGGCGTGTGTATGATTGACAGTGCTTTGCTTTTGATCAGCCAGGAGAGAAATGGGATGGGACAAGTGTGTGCGTTTGTGTGTGTCTGTGTGTGTGCGTAGCTAGGAGACAGTCCCCATGGATACAGCTAGACTAAGCATTCAGTCAAGAGAGGGGAAGTGAACACAGAGGGCAGTGTGTGTGTGTGTGTGTGTGTGTGTGTGTGTGTGTGTGTGAATTTGCTGTGCACAAGTGAGACAGTGATGTGATGAGACTGATGTCCAGTGTTTGATCCTTTGGTTCTGCACTGTGGGAGCATGTTGCTGCTGCTAATCGAAACACAGCACTGAAGTGGATCCAGTGATTGTACGCAGACTCACATAGACATACATAGGCTGAAAGGATTCCTAGAGTAACTTGATTACAAATAATTATCTTTTAATTCGTTGTTTAATCAATAAAACTGATTGCTAATAATCATCATTTAATTTGTTGTTTAATCCATAAAACTGTACACAGCACACTTCAGTCTGACTGGATGATTATTAATGTTGTACTGTTTACAGATAACATGAGGAATATGTGATTAAATGGCGCAAATCAATGCAATTTCAAATGAAAGCAGAAACAGAAAACAGCAAAGGCTGATGAGAGAAGACAAGTAGAAAGTGTCCAGAGTTTGGGATCATTTCAGGCAAAAAAAAAAAATTAAAACTCTGTTCAGCGTCTGAAATAGAGCCAAACTAGCCTGCCACAAAAGCACAATGTCAGTATTTCAGCAGCTTAGCAGAAAGCATCCAGTCTGATGTTACTACAAATACACTGCCAAATCCAACATCACTACCATCAAAGTTAACATATAAAGTGGCCAAACTTATTTGATTGCCAGTCTAGATGAAGGAAAGAAGAAAAACATATTGAAGTTGCGTGCATAGATTCTTGTTCCAACCTTCTGGTCCACCTGTTTGTAACTCCCACACATTCCACAAAGCGAGATGGTAATATGGCACTTTAAATGTACTTAATGAGTTTAGTTTTGACAGATGTCGTTGTATTGTATGTGATTTAAAGTTATAAAAATGTTAATTTATCTAAAAGAGAATACCACTTTTGTTTTCCTTCCTTATGTGTATATGCAACTGTTGTTATTAAAACAAAACAATGTCTCACCTGATTATTTCATGGAATAATTGGTGCATTAGGCATTTAAATTAATCTATAACTGATGCTTTAATGAATAGACTGTATGCTATAAATATTGTCCGTTAGTGTTTGAATATGTGTATAAAGGTGCTTATTCTGCTTCTATCTGCATCTACTAACCTGCATCTACGAATGTAATATCAAGATTTCTCAATAAAAGCTACATTACATTGTTTAAGTTCCTCAGATCTAGCGTTATAGACATTAAAGTTGCAAAACTAAATGTGTCTTTTTTGAGGGATGCATGCTGTCTCACAAATAGTGATCAAAAACTAATAATTTTCAGTGTTTTATCTACTAAATGTTACTGATAACGATCTGAAAACTTATTTTTCAATAACTGCTACATAAATATTTTTAATTACTGGCACAAATTTTAAGATATAACTTTTGATTCTAAATATTTAAAATGTCAAAAAATAGAAAAATAACTCTCAGGTTAGAATCTTTAAATCAGGATTACAGTTTTTTCAACACCAACCGATGACTGAGTCTCTCACAAGCATGACTAGTCTGACCCTGCAGAGAAATCAATCTGTGATCAAAAGCCTTATACGCTACAGAACATCCCATCATGCACCAATTCATTGTCTATGCCACTAAAATCGATGATTTGTTCCTAAAAACATAAATCAAAGAGCTGGAATACATGACACTGGGTCATGAAAAAGGGCAGAGAGACTTAAATATGCCTCAGGGCACCAGACAGCTACAACATACATGAACATGTAGTTTCAAAGCTTTGAGCTATAGCGATCAATAATTCCTGTATCAGAGACGAACACATCTATAAAGACATCCATCAGTGAAGTCGAGGATATTTAATGAGTCCTTTGACAAGTTCTAAAAGATACAACAGGCGAAGAAAAATCTCAGCTAAACCTAAATTTGCAATGGAAGAATGAGCTGATACATTATTTATTCTTAAGATGTATTATTAATGCAAGTTAATGAATAAAAATTGCCACAGCATATTTTCAAATCAAATTTATGCCCTTTTTTTTTTTTGCAATGAGCTTTAATTTCATCTGTTGTTAAACGGGCTCCTGCACCAAGTTTCTGAAGTTAGAAGTATATTAATACACATAAATAAATAGAGCAGCACGGATTTAAATTGATTTTTTAAAAATAAGGTCTGGGAATAATTTCATGTTGTGACCCAACAAATGGACCATGTTCGCTGTGCATGTCCTGTTGTTTGATTGATGTATTGATGTACAACGATGAGCTGGGCTGTTTCATTAAAGCAGTTCATGAAGGCCTCTTTTTTGTGTGATTTTTCTGCATTACTGGAAATGAAAATTGATAAATTTTAGATGCCCATTTTCTAACAGGGGCAGTGAAAGAAAACTATTATTTAAGAAAGTCATGTTACCCCAAAAGTTTTCAAGGCAATAAATCAGCAAAAACGCCTTTCCTTTAAGAATAGCTACCTACAGCAGGCCTTCAATGTCACTATTCTTGTCCTCATTAGGCAGATATATCAAATTTAACTGCAATATGGAAATGTTTCATGCATCATCTATTTAAGTCAGATTTTATAAATTTATATTAACGAGACAAACAAAAGAAGTACACTGTGAACTTTCTACAGTTTCAACAGATCAATGTTAATAGCAGAGCAGGAATCAGCAGTAATGAAAAGTACAAGCTAACACACAATTTCAGCCAACTCAAAAGGGAAAAAAACCCAACTCTAATCTTAGTCCGTTTCATATGAAAAATCCTTCGCCTGTTCAACTTGTTTTAAACTGATGGCTTTTGGTGGAGCTATAAGTGTAGCAAAGAGGCTGCTCTCCACTGCTGGAGAAGTAACGTTAAAAGCAACACAGCAGACGACGGCCTTGTTGTGTTATTTTCAAGCTGACAGGAGACTGTAAGATGCTTTTAAATCAAGTGATTCGTTCAGTGATGCCGTTAACTTCTCAGAAAAAAAGGGATGATTCCAAATGATTCCAAATCACCTAGAGAAGTCAAACAGTTTGATGTTTTGAGGGCCTTTGAGATCTGTTTATGCTTGTTTCAGTTGTTGCAGCTTAGACCCCTGAATTGGAATGATAATCCCAAAATAACTAGAGATTCTAACCTTTATTGACCTAGTAATCAACAGGTCAACTGACTTTATAACATAACAAGAATTCATGTAAACTATTAGCAACATCAAAATTCCAATTAAGATACTGCACAATGTAAAGTTTATACCAGCTGTACTGCATAAATATTTTAGTATTAAGAGTATCTTTCTAATATTCTGTGAAGTTAAGAAAAGTCAGGACTAGAAACCTTTTAAAAAAATCTTTTTTCAGTCCTTTAATAGCATGACTAGAATGAACATGACGTGTTAGGCATCAAGGGTGGCTGAGGGTGATGCAGGTTTCCTAATGGTCACCTGGAAAACACAATAAATTAGCATGAGTAAAAACAATTTACAATCAAAGTCAAGTTTGCGTCTGTCAGCTCAGATGTTTTATGGTGTAAAAGTACTGAACGTCAGGATAACACAAGCTTGTACATCCAGACTGCTGTGTTTGAAACAATCTGCTTCCTCTTCCAGATTGCAATCAGCTAGCATGGCAGACTGAGTTTCAGCTGTAGGGAGAAGTTGTTGCTAGCTTAAGAGCTAACCCTCATCACTAAACTCAGCTGCAGGTAAACAAAACTCAGAGCCATGTTTGGCTCTCAAGGAGATTATGTAATTATTTTCTGTCCAGCTGAACATTACTGACTCCTCTCTGATAGACTACAAAGACACACTGTCTCTCTTACTTAACTGCATACACACATAGACACACATAGACACACACACACACACTGCACTGTTCACTCCCAAAGGAGCTGCACCTCTCCCCTTTTTTCCTACAGTATTTACATTTTGCTTTGTTTTAATCTGTGCCAAGTTGACTGATGCAATAATGTGCCAACATGGCTGCATGACATTCCTCCTTTATCCCATATCTTTTGCAGCCACATGATTAAATAGACTTTGTTGTGATCTCAGGAATGATCCACATATAGTTTCCCATCCAGACTCTTCCTACTACCCGCAGTAAGTCCAGGTTTACGGTAGCCAATGGAGAGCCAGAACAGTGCTGTCTGTGTACCACACAAAACAGATTGTTTTACTGTGGTCAGTATAAACAGTTCTAATTAGGCTAAATAAACAAAACTGCTGAGAGAGTGAGTCAAGAATGATGTGTTTTTTAGAGGTTACAAAGTAAATGAGCATGACAGAAGAAACAATACAAAACATAGAGACAGACAAAAAACATGTTCAGAAAAGTCTTTGGCTGTCAAATGTGACAGCTGTGTTTGAATTGTAAGAATTCCTCATCTCTAAACAATATGCACGGATGAGAGTTAAAATCACTGAGTAATTCAAGTAAAGGAGTCCCTGAAGAATGCTTTGACAGGTGTACAAATTTTACACTGTGCTTTTTGTGTAGTGAAAACTTTGAATCAAAAGAAGAACAAGATAAAAAAAATGGTAAAAGTTAAGTAAAAAAATAATAAAAGTATTAACATTCTAGACAAATGGCAGGCTGTTAAGGCAAGTTCCTGAGCTTGAGCTAACCAGCTCACCTCAGATCCTTGGGGATGCTGTCGCTATAGAAACTTAAGATGTCTGCTGCTTCATCAAAGGTTTCTGCTCTGCACTTTGGCACAGTTAAGTCTGCTCCCATTGGACCAGAAGGACTCTCCTGGTTCAGAGCGACAGCTTTCAGACATGTAGTTCAAGGCCCTATAATACTTTTATAATCCAAGAGAAAAAGAGGTTTTTATATTTTTCCACACTTTCAGTGTATTTCTAGCATAAAACATGCAGGGAATGTAATATATTTTTGTGGGAGAACTTACATATTTGGTTTAATACAATGTGTTTTTCCCAGTGTTATGCAGTGATATACTACAGTACACAGGTAGACAAGTACAATCTGTGGCCAATTGGTGAGTATTGGCCCAATTCACTGCTGTCCAGGGAGTTTCCCTGCCTTCTGTCCAATCTTCTGTCCAGTGCTTGCTGGGTTTGGCTCCAGTTCCCCTCCTGATCCTGAACAGAATAAAATGGGTAACGTTGATAAAGAATAGTGAGTCATTTTTTCCCTTCTTGTTAGGAGTAAACTGCAAACTGTAGGTGTGATTGCAGAAACAATAAACACAGAATCACAAGTCTTAAGCTGTTAACAGTGGAAATAGCTATATATCAACTTTAAAACCATTCTTTTTATGGGAAATATGCAAATTTAATAGCTGTGAAAAATGTGTTTTCTAACTGGAGGGATTTGTTAGGATAAAATCTCTTTGGATTTGCCTTTGGCAGTGGATGAATGACATTGGAGAGACAAATCTGCTATGAAACACATTGTCAACCATCTTGGTTTGCTTTCATAGCCTGTGAATAATGATACTGTACCTAATTTTACCTTTTTCAATAAGCCAACATAATGTTGTTGTGCTGTAAACAATTTAAATTGTTTGTCCCTTTTAAAAGATGTTAAATTTTCCTATGTTTGTATATATTTGGAAGTTGAAGCTAGCTTGCTAACTTTAGCACTTATTTCCGTCATTAGCAACTCCCACACACTCAATGTTGTGTTGTTCCCACATTAAACAAAGAGGAGTGTCTACCTAGCTTAAGCTGTCTCTCTTTCATCCTTACAGTTGCATTGGCAGCAAACCTCAAAGGAACAGACAGTCCTGTAACTTCAGCACTTCTCATGTGACTTTGATTTGAATCAAGGCTTGTAAAAGAGTAACTATCACGTTCCTTCCTGGTTAGCAGTTGGAATTGTGATGTAATCGGCTATTTCAATGCACATCTACAAAGATATATAATCGATTAAATTATATCAACATTGTGTTTAGAAACCATAAACATATTTACCTAAATATTTTCCCCACAGCAAAACATATTTGCATCAGCGGCTTAGACGTACAATAGATCAGTAACTAAGTAAGTAGGTTGTTTTTGTATGTTTATAATTTGTTGCTCATTTGTAAGCCATTGCAGCTTTCAAGTGTCAGAGCTGAATCACCTCTTTCTATGTGAGAGGAGATGGAAAAGTCTGATTCTGCACTTTATCGCTCTTAGATACACATTCACAAGCTCTCCTCTTTGACTCTGACACTCTTTTCATCTCAATCTGCGGTGCTTCTCTCTCTCTTCCTCGCTCTTTCTACCACTTAGCTGATCTCCTGCTCACTTGCTCTCTCACACACACTTTAACACAGACACACACAAGTTTGCTATCCTGTTTCTTTTTTGAGAACTCTTCAAGCATAACAAACTCCCCTGCAAAAGTAACCCAGTTGCTTTCTTTGTCAAAAAAAAGCAGCATACTTCCACCACAATTCACCAGCTGGCATTTAAAACGGATCGAATACTGCATAAAAACAGTATCAGCTCAACACCTGTCATCGTTTACAAACCTGCAACTTCAAATGTGAGGCCGCCTGGAAGAAAACACTTGGCATACTGGCCCCAATTCCATCATTTTTGCTTTAGGGGCTTAAGGGACAGATGCTGCATAACGTCTTTGATTGCAACCTTCTGCTAGTTAATTTATAAGATATGTTATCTAATGTAAATGAGATCTAGGCTTGTAGGAGAAGGGGGTATAAGGGAACAAAACCCTCTGGGAATAGTATTTTGGTTAGATGGTTTATTTAATCAGAAAACACTGTACAATTTAGCCTTATAACACTCCTTACTGGAGTTAGCTTGCACCTGTGCTTTAAGCTTTATTATCTTCATTTAAGTCATTAAATATTCTTCTTTCTTATAACTAAACTTTTAAAAAGCTTCTTGTTGTGCTCCCACACATTAGTTTACCATTTACATTAACCATTACGTGTACAAAGCCTATAGATACAGTTTCTTTTTGTCACCCTGACTGTGATCACTTAAATGCGCCCACAGTCATCTAATAGACTGTCAATTGTGTAAGTGAGCGTGGGCACTGGCAAACTAATAACCGCAGCACAAAGGTGGCATTTGAAGTGACAGCAAACACTGGAACTGTTGTGTGAAAATACACCGATCAACTGCTGTATATTGCTCGGGTCCCCCTGGTGCTGCTAAAGGAGCTCTAACCCGTTCAGGCGTGGACACAAGAACTCTCAAGGTGTCCTGTTGTCTCTGATACCGAGGCATTTGCAGCAGATCCTTTCTGTATGATACAAGTTGCAGTCTTTATAGATTAGATCTTCTTTTGACAATATGGGAAGAGGCATTATCCTACAGAAGGAAGCCACTGCCATCATGACATAGAGCTGCACTGCAGGGTATGCTTGCTCCCCTACAATGTTTTGGGTGGCTGGTATGAGATTGGGTTAGGGATAGGGTTTTACACAATTATAAAGTTTAAGGTGTGTAAACATCATATTTATCTAAAAGATATAGATACACTGCCGTGTCATATGTTTTCTCCTGGTTTCTTGCTGCAAAAATAGATGGAAACACATAATGCAGCAGGTGTAGTTGGCCAAAAGTTGTTTTCTACATGCACACTTACAGTAGCTTATTAATGCTCAAAAAATTTTTCTGCAGTTTCAGTATTTCAGTCCACAGATTCACTTTTACTTCATTGTGAGTTTCTGCAGCATAGGCAGAAATAACCTCTTTCAAAACATAAACACTCATCAGCAGCATTGGGACTACTGATAGATGTAGTGAATAACACTGAACATAGTATTACAATGTACTGTTTTTCTGGAAAACTTTAACCTTAACCATATAAACACTGCATTTTGTTAACAGAGATCCCTGGAAATCAGTGTGCAGTCTGTAGTGATGTATAGAAGCCATGAGTTGGCGTGGGAGGGAATCAAGCTGAGAAGAGCTTGTTGAACTTTGAGTGGGAGTCTTGCTTTAATGGAAGCTGTATATGTACTGTAACACTCAAGAATTGTATTTCTAACACACACAAAGTTGTACCTAAGATTAGGTTGTACTCCTTTACTAGGCACAAGTGGCAAGTGCTATTGCCTTGGGCATGCATGCAGCTTTATAGGTGAAAAAAAGAAGCTGTTAACAGTCCTTAACATTGTATGATCACATCAGTTTTAACCATGGTAACTGAGGAAATAACAATGGGGTGTACTGACATTCAGCCATCTTAAGTGTGCCAAAAGAAAAAAGAAAAGAAGGCACAAAAATTAAAATGAAAAAAAAAGATTGCTTGTCAGTCCTTAACCTCAAGTGAAAGTGAAAGTGAGGATGAGCCTCAAGTCAAGTCTTTAGTCATTCTTAATGCAACTTAATCTTGACTAGTCCAAGCTGCAGATTCAAGTCCTTATCTCAGTACACCAGGAATTTACCTCTGGAATCTGTAGCGAAATTTTCCGCTGTAACACAGGTAGAGGAGCATTTTATGTCAGACAGCAAAGGAGGAAGGAGCAACAATAACGACAGAGTAAGCTATAGCATCTAGTAATAAAGCAGCGCCTATGGCATCATAAGCACCATATAAGTCTCTCACTGCCAGACGGGGGAGACAAAATGTCTGATGTCCTGGATAAACCTCACGTTTGTTTTTTCTGCAAGGAAATGTTAGAACTCAATTCTGTGAAAAGAAGTGATTTATTTTGGTAATAAAATATATAGCCAGTATAGTTAGCCATATTTTGATTCTTTAACCCCTGAAATGAGAGAAGTTTCCTTATTTTAAAAATTAGTGATTATATCAACATCCACAAAACCTTCACTTAACACCAGAGATACTATTATTTCACTTACATTCAACCTTTTATATCACCTTTACAGCTAGAAAAGAGAAAAAAAATGTGCATTTTTGCTTCCCTTGTGGTTATGTGTTTAACACAAGGCCTTGGTGCTGACATATGGGCTCGCAGAGCTCCATTAAAATCAACAGACAGGGATGGACCTTGACTCCCACAGCTTTTTACTCGCCTCGCACCTCAAAGCACATCTCCACATAAACAGTTCTTTAAAGGATTTTCTCCAAGGTGACCCTGAGTCTTTATGCCTCAAAGGGCCAAGTCTTTTTTTACAACAACCGGTGGAGCCATGCAATTGTTGAGGCTGCTGTTATGGCTCTCGCTCATTTTGGCAGAAAAATTTAACCATTCTGCTGTTTAACAACAGCTACTAAAAAGTTTAAAAACATATCAAGAAAAACAGGAAAAGAATATAACTGATAGGGCCAAGAGAGGGCAGGAGTTGGCTGATGGACAAGGACTGTGAATCTTGGTACGTTGTGTAATATATGAAAATAGTCAAAACAAATGTCCTCATAAAAAGAAAATGGGATCTTTTAATAAAATAGAAAGTAACAGAAACACAATTTTCTGACTGGTTTCCTGGAATGTGGGAATGCATGGCAGCTTGTGTGTCTGCTTTTCAAATGCTGTATTTGTGTGACTATGAATAAGTGAGCATGCACACGTGTGTGTGTGTGTGTGTGTGTGCGTGCATGTGCATAAAAATTTCATCTTTTTAATTGCACCCATCCTTTGTCTACCACTGACAAGCGTGACCACTGTCCCAGTCCCCCTCAATGTAGTTTCATGCATGGTTGAAACTAATCATTATGCATGTGGACACAGTGGCAGTTTCACAGGAAACGATTTAGGATTTTGCATTGACATGAAAATAGAGAGCCAGTAACTGTTCTCTATGTAAATACTACATTTTTTAAAAATAGTTTTGATTATGGACATGTTGAACTTTAAGGATAAGTTTTGTATTAAATATTTTAGTTATTAAAAAAAGTTTAAGTTGTGCTGTTTTATAAAAATTATTTTAACTGCTGGGGCTGTGTTTTCTTAGATTTTATTATCCTAGGTTTAAATTTGCTTTTCTTGCTCCCAAATGAAAAACAGTGAGATTAAATACTGTAGATCTACAGAAGAAAAAACAGCAAGCAGTAAGCTTTATATTAATAACTTTGACATTAAATAAGCACTCCACCGGTTTTCAAACTTATATTTTTTAATACTCGGAAATAGTGCTGATGAGTGAAATGTTCAGTATTTCCCGGCACACTCTGAATTATTCTAGCTGCCTTTACCTCTAATGTCCTTCTATTATGACATTCAGGTGATTTTGGCTGAAATAGGCTTTGTTTTCTTCCCTGTGCATGCCTGGCAGTGTCACTACAGCTCATTTTTCTCTTTGTGTTTCAATTCAAAAACTTCCCAGTGGGAAGGTATGAATAACCTCACATTATAGAAGCTCAGGCTGGTGCTGATGGTGCCTCCGCCTGGCTAACAGCCATCTGACACTGGCAGAACAGCTAGGTGGACAATAAAGAGAGCTGCTTGGAGCCAACAGGTAGACTGCACTGGTCATGTTATTTTATGCTTTTGCCGGCCACCAATTCTAATGGATACTGAGGCACAATACTGCTGAGCTTTTGTTAGGTTGGCCCTGGAAGCCTGGACAACAACAGGCTATGGATGTTACTCTCCAACTATTGTAAGAGAGGCCAGAGATATTTTTCTGTGCAGTGCATAAATATGAATTTAAAAATTGTTCATAGATTTTAAAACTATCCTAATATTTTTTAAATGCACTCTAGTTTAAAATCCCCAGTTCCCTTTTCTCTGTAGTCCTTATTACTACTAACTGTACTATTGGCCTTGGAAGGTCTTCAGAGGGCATACACTGTATAACAAATATGCGATAAAGCTACTGTGATGTCTCATATTGGTCTGTGGGCTACTATTTGAAAGCCATGAGTCCACCATCTTGTTTTTAAAGGCAGAAGTGACTATTGGGATGAAAGGGGTGAGCTAAAAAGAATACTTATGTTATGGCTATGTGGAATGCCTCACAGACAGCTAGCGGCTAACTAAAGGTACGCCCTTACTTATGCGTAACTTTAAACCTCATTGTAATTTAAATGAGTGAGTCTTATAAAAATTCAGCCTCCCATACATTCTTTAATGAAGAGAAAAATGAATTAGAAATATCTTTTTTTTTTTCCATGGAACTTGTCTAGTTTGAACTGTTAAGAGCTAGAACTAAAAGATACCAAAAGATACCAAAAGATAGCAGGTGTTCCTTGGGAACCAAAATGGATGCGGTTGAGTATTATACAATATAATATATATATATATATATATATATATATACACAATGATATATCCTCCATAACAATGACTGCACTCAAAAATGGTGCAAATGCGGGCTGGTTTGCAATAGAGCACCAAATTTTTAAAACTCCTAAACTGAACTTGTTCGAGCAACAGAGCTAATTTTGACAGTTGACTTAAACCTGCCTCTCACAAGTGGCTATAGGAGGAACTGCAGATCTGTGTTGACTTAATTTTCCTATTTTTAATGCTTGGTAGAAAGACTTAACCAACCCGAATGCATGGTGAAGCCAGACACTTCTTTTTAGCTGAGGATTAATTTAAACCAGCTCAGTTGGTTGTTATTGTAGTAGAAAGAATAAAAGGGCTTGCATGACTTTCCACGTGCAATAACCATGGATGTATTACTTCATACCATGGTTCTAAGATGGTGCTCCATTCTTTTTAACATAGCCTTAGTTGTTCACTGGGCTGAATTAGCTCTCCAGGCTACTTCTGGCCTCCACATTTTTCACCCCATAGATTTAAGACTTTCTTTGGCTAAGCCAGCTAACTTCCTCTTGGCTCCTGACACACAACACAGGCATGAACATATTACACTGATATGGCTATTTATTGCATCAAAATTCTGATAATCCAAAGACTCATTTCACAGCTTTTGTTCTGAACAGGAAAATTTATTCATTGTTTTACAGTTCCTTATGTAATGATTGTGTATGAGAAAAAGTCTTATTTGGACTAGCCTTATTTCTGCAAAACAGATTGTGGTCTTTGAAATCACACATCACTGTTCCCGGGGGCTTGGCAAGCACAGCTAACTGTGTTCATTGGAATGTACAATGCCGTGAATCCAAGGTCTTTGTGGTGGTGAATGGAAACTTATTCCATTTAGTGCATTTGCATTTTATAGTTTAGTTCTGCTTTTGTATTTGCATAAGATGCGCAGATGGAGAGAGAAGTCAAGAAGCCACAGGCTTATACAACTTACCTCCCCTCAACTCAACTAAAAAGAAGAGGAGAACAAAGAGAAAAATACTAGGCATGTTATTACAGTGTGGTACTTAAAAATAAAAATGAACTTTGTGACAATACCAAACACTCTATAAACCAGGAGTATACCAAACACATGTAGGAATTATGTATGTATTTAAATATACATATATAGGTATATGTAAAATTTATGTAGATCAGTTCAATACCCTAAAATATCTGAGGGAATTCTGACTATTCATTTTCTGTAAGAAAAATAAACATAGACAACTGGTCTGGTCTTATTGGAGAAAAATCTGTGAATTAAAGTTGAGGAAGTTTTTAGGGGAAGATGGGACAAAAAAAGGCAAGAACATAGATTATTATACATAATCACACATGAATTCCTGCTTATTATATTTTACATTTTTCGTCGAGCTTGTTTCACATGACGTAGTTAAAAGGCAGCGGGAGAAAAGCCGGGGGACCGATATGACTGCAGTGTATGACAGCAGGGAATGATTGATGTGGCTTATCCTGATGGGAAGATTGTGTTTGACACAATAAGATAATTACTATAATATGGGTGACTGCATATAATTGGGAACATTAATGAGATATTCTTTTCTCTAGAATCAACAGACAATAATAAATGCATATAAACAAAGTAATTGCTTATTTACCAAAAACATTGCACTCTAAATTAATTCTTTCTCTCTCTGGATGTTTTGCAAACTAAAAGGCAAAAGGGAAAAATGAACATCGGCTGAAAAGCAAAGCAGTGTTTAATAACGCCATAAGATCATAAATATGTCGGTCAGTGATGTGCTTGTTTCTTACTGATTGCTCATTTACATTTCTAGTGTCTCTTATCATGAAACATTTGAAATTCATGTACATGTAGCATAAACAAACACAGATGTACAATAAAATGTTATCTTAACCAGCTAATTAAATAGCCAGTGTCAGTGTGTACATGGCTAATGATAATGAATTCTAGCTTACTAATAGTTAGTAAAAGCCATAATGAGCACTATGTGTTATCACCTTAAGACACTCATGGTTATTTAGCACAAAACAAACAGAGGGAAGGTCAGAGAAAAGAGGAAATTCATACCCTTGTTTATGATTTATTTGTGCCACATCTTTGACCCATTTAATGGCATCCAGCTGCATGATATGACCTCCATACTGTGATAATGAATGTTTTTATATTGAATCACAAAACCACTCTTTAACGTACCATAATTGCACATTATGCAAAGTTCAGGAAGTCAGCAGGAGGAGAGGGCATTTCTTGGAGCGATTATGCCATTTGCTCCTTTTTATATATGACATAACCTGTGTATGTTGATTCAAAGCAATATGATAAACCAAGTGCACGTTTATTAATTTTATGCTTTGAAAATTTTACAGTAAGAAGTGGTAGCCTTGCTGTGCTGTTGCTACTGTTTTTTTTTTAGCCTCTCGCAAGGCTAAACTCAGTTCTAAGTTGTTGGTTGCAAAGCAATATAAAATGAATCAACTTTGAGCTCACCTTGTTGTGAAGAAATGCCAGTGTTTTGATCTTCTTCATCTTGCATGCATGTCGCTTCATGCCAACGTATTTGTGGCATGTTAACTATTTGTCTTTTTTGCTGTTTCTTTGTTGTGTAACCTCACCAAGGTATTTGATCTTAAGTCTCTCTTTTCTGTCTTCATATTTCCAGTCCATGACTCTGAATTGAATCCTTGTCATTTTTCTTGCCTGCCAGACTCTTGAGTGGTAAAAGATATATTTAAATCTTTTACTGTAAAAGAAATTCCGATAATTTCAAACGTGGACCTAATTTTTTACATGCTTTAGTGTGTTAGAGACTAATGCGTAAAAAAATTATCTGGTAGACGGCCTCAGGCAGGAGCTGCAACACAGCTGCAATGTACGTTAATCCTTTGGGGCACCTCTGACGTTTGTGGTACGTTCACTGAAAGTGCTTGTTCCTGTCATTTACAGGCTGACAATGCTACTGTAGGTGTCTGTCAATATTAATGAAATAATCCCTACAAAAACAAACCTGTTTGTTATAGAGTAATGTGTAATATGTTATGTTTATGTTCAATCAGAATCAGAGGTTATATCCACCAGACAAGACTCCATTTACCAAAACATCAATTTTATCATTGTTAACTCACGTCATTCAAACAAAAATTCAAACAATAATGCAAAATGGTCCATTACAGGATGATGTATTTTACGTTACTGGATTATATCTATTGCTGAATTTATTTGCCTCAGTGTTGCAGATGGTTGAAGTGGAGCAAATTTTAATTGAATTACAGACCGCTGTGCAGCTTGATAAATAATAATACATTATTAATTGGTGGATTAAACTATGTTCCAACCAAATCTAATTCTGTAAAGTAGAATAATTACTGAAGCTTTCAAATAGATCTGGTGAATTATAAGGTACAATATTCTCCTGAAATGTAATGGAGTAAAAGTAGAAAGTAGCTCAAAATGAAACTACTGTAGTTATGAACAGGTACCCAAATAATTGTACTTTAGCACAGTACTTGAATAAATGTGCTTTTATATTACACCACTGTCAATAATCTATCGCCACCCCTTATTTGTTTCAGATACTATAAGAGACAGTGAGACTGAGGCAGCTCTCAGCATGTTTGGACAGTTTAGACCTGCAGATGCAGATGAGCTCACGTTTGCTCCTTCAGGTTAGAAGATAAAAGCTGCTGCCACATGCAGGCAGCGAGTGTTTTCACTGCATTTTGAGCGTGTGTGTGCTGACACTCACATATACTGTATTTTAGAGGTTTGATAGTTGCCATTTTTATAGCAAAAGAAAAATGGCTTGATTTTTGAAAGAGTCAGCTTTGGTTGTCAGAATTTGGTTGGAATTACAGACATATGAGCCAACTAGATTCAGATGTCAGTGTATCATTATGTTTCTGACCTCTATATTTCATGATACCTCAAAAGTTGGCTTTGTGCATTCCTGCAAATCATAGAAAAATTGAATTTGTAAAATTTGCAAATGTATTATATTCACATTTCTCCTGTATTTATCAAGCTGACTTTCACATCAGAGCCAGAAGCGACATACTGTGCGTTTTAACAAGACACTGGGACATTTTCCAGCCACGTTTATGGCAACAAAACCCAGTATTTTAAGCCAAAACACGATCTTTTCTAAACCCTAACCAAGTGCTTTTTGTGCCTAAACACAACCAGACCTTGAACACAGCACTGGGACAACTTAAAATTGAAAAATGAAATGTTAAAAACATCATGTGTCCTTGTATTTGTAGTTTGCGTAAACATATAATGCCAACATTTATTTTTACAGTTGGGTCTGCAGAAAAGTTCCTTGCCAGGAGAGGAACACATACACATGTCGATACACATGTATGCAGACCTTTGTTGACTCACGCAAACATCCTTTTAAGACCACAGAGCACAAGATGTGTGAGGGCACGCTTTGACCTTCTGTGTGTTGGCAACTCAAACATGAACAACCACATTCATTCTATTTATTGCAGAAAACTTGATGTGTTTGCAGAGCAGACTAAGAAGGTAAAGAGATTAAAACCAATAAGAGCCTCTAGTATATGTGTATGGTGATCAGGCTCTCTTTGCTACCCCCTTAATCAAAACTGAAAGGGGGCTTGCAGAGCCTTTTGAAGTTGGTGTGTGGCTGCCTATCTATGTGTGTGTCCGTGTCTAAGTGAACAAGAGAAGAGCCGACCTTAAGAGAGAGAATATTTAAAATGAAAGTCTAAGAGTCATCCTAATTGATGATGAAAAACTAAATCTCTGTCTACCAAGACCTAAGTGCCTCTGCCATTAAGAAAATGACCATTTTCTAATGAAAGCAACCATTTGACAGAGGCTCTCATTTGAGCTTGTGCAGGTTTGTGTGTGCACTGTTGAGTTTGTGTACCATCTTGTCATCCTCATATTTTATTTGGTAATTACTGTGCAACTTCCCACCATAACAGAAAGCAATAGTAATTGCTGTTGTTGAAATGAAAGAATATTTTGTTCTTTTAAAATCAGTCTACAATATATTGAAATGTAAAAAAAATATAAGGCATCAAAGCCTTTACTGCACTGCAATGCAAACAAAAGAGTGTACTTTAATTACAAATCTTGCCCTTACTTGTTCCTCTTTTCATCAAAATCAGGCTTATTTATAAAAGCTGGAATACAGTTGTTGTTTTTCGCAGTTTTTTTGAACTGCTGTTATCTGAAATTACACAAAAAGCATGATTTACATATTTGTATTAATTAAGTTTGACTGATATTTTGGTTAGCTGTTCTATTTGATAGATTTATCAACCACAAAAAATTTGAATGAATGAAAATGAACAAATAATCAACACTAGATCTTTCAGCAACACAGAATATATCAGATTAGCTTCCAGCATCTGCCTGTTGATGTTGTTGTGGCTGTGGCTTTGGTTTTGTTGCATTGTGGACATGATCTACATTTGACAGCAAGGTGGGACAGATGGCTGCTCTCTGTATGAAGTATTGAATGCTGAACCAGACCCAGTGGCAGTTGCATCCATCAGGCTGGTGACTGCTCCGAAACTACGCCTGAATTCTGTTCTTTGAATTCTTTGCAGAAAAAAAAAAAACAGAAGCCTACCTTAGAAGACCTTTGATGCACCACTTTACAACATTTTTAAATTTTAACAGAATGAGTACGTATAACACATGACCAGTCATAGTAGCATCTTCAAAAGAGTCACTATCATGCTATTTCTTGTATATATTCATGGCCTGAAACTCAGCTCTTTCAAATAGAAAACAAAACATTTGTATAGAAGGTCAAATGGGAATCCTTGGCAGCGGGAGGTATAATAGTCTCAGACAAGATGACTCTGTTGCAGGATTAACTGGGTCATGTCTTGGTTTGAACCAAAGATTGTTTTATTGTGCATTCAGTAGAATAGTTTTCAGGATGTGAACGGGCTTCTGAAGCTGACATCTCATGATACAAGATGTGCCGGGCTCAACCCTTCATGTGGGGGCGGAATATGGACCTTTGCATGGGTCAGGGGCAATCGACATTAGCTCAGACATGGATCTTAAGACGTTGAAAGTCAATTAGCGTAATTGCATGGCAGATATTAAGAGCAATTAAGGTAGATGTAATGGGATTTGAGACATTTGTAAAGTACATGCATGAATGTTGCTCTGTAAGCGTGTGTGCTTGTGTGTGTGTGTGAGACGGATATATCTGTTTCATGTGTCTTAGGAGGATTAAGTGCAGCGTGTGCAGTTAATTCTAGCGGGCCCACGCCAAGAAAAAAGAACAACCATCGAGCTATAGGTCGATGAAAAGAGAAACAACTTGCTTTTCACAGCTTGCAAAACATCCGTACGCAGTCACCGTTGGCACAAATGCTTCAAACTGTCATGCTGGTAACAAGAAATCCTTTGGTGCCAAATGGTTAGAATAAAGTGCTGCATATTCCAGGTTGAGTGGTTTGATTATAACTCCGGGTACCCGCACTAAAAATAAACATGCTGCAATTTAGCAAAAATTGTCCACTAAAATTCATAGCATTGCACCTCAGAGCCATTTCCATGAAGCAAGATTGCTCATTCTTCCATGTTTGAAGAATGCCTTCTTCTTGTGATTACTCACATTTGCAGGAACCAGAGTTGTCTTCAAGTGGTTTGATTACAACATACTTACACTGGGATTTGAAGCTTTCAACTAAATGTCATGGAAAATGTAGACATCACTCAAATGTCAGATCTCTGTTTATATAATTGACACACAGCTCTCTTCATTAGAGGGCATGTACATATGTGTTTATTTGAGCGAGTGGTGTTGACATGCAGGCCTGTGGGTCTGTTTTTTGGTTAATGTCAGTCTCTACCAATTCTGGTGCATCACACCAAAACCCTTAAGGTAAAAACATTAATATTCACCTCAGTTTTACAAATAGGTTCTTGGGTGGTAATGTGTTATTACTTGTGCATAATGGAATCAAACTAAAGGTTATATTGAAACAGAGAGCATAAAATGTTGGGCCTTATTTGTGGGAATTTGCCCACCACATCAATTGTGCAATCTTTGCTTGTTTACCTTATGCTGCCAATATTCAAATTAAACAGACATCAGTGCTATGCTAGCTAGAAACCAGCTGGCAGCTCAGTGTTTCAGCTCAGCTTCTGACTGATATCAGACCTTTCATAGAACTTCAGTCCTTCCTGCCCATCCAGTGGTGTTCACTGTACATTAAACAAGGTAAATCATGAAGCCTCATAATAAGTGTAAATTTTTCATTCAAATTTTATGTTTTTTTAATTTTCGACTGGCATCTTTGCCTCGGTTTATACCGCCCTGAATAAATTTGTGTCTAATCCTCAAATTTGCAACTTTTCATTAACTTTGAATAAAACTGCATTGCCCTCTACAATTGCCTCACTATATCATAGATGAGTCTGTAGATCTGCTATTTGCTTTGTTTATCTTTATTTAGGCACATCACTTTCTTATTTGTATTGAAAAATGCTTTTGTTCTCAGCATGTGCGAAGGTCAGGTTTTTCTGGCTAACTGATAAGTTATTCTAGCCTTAACTTTTAGCAAATTTTTAACTGTGTTGAAGTTATGTTGGACTGTTTAAAAAAGGGCTAAAATCAGCATTGTAGATCCACAGATACCTTCTTTTTTAGTCTATGTATTATAAAAATATGAAAAAAAAATTACTCACGACATAACTCAACACAAAGTTCTGACAGGGATTCAAGTGTGTTATAGCACATTAGGAGCAACTATTTTTTTTCCCCAGGCAATCCTAAACCAGAGTAGTGAAACAATACAAATTTTGACCTTAAGAGGATGCTATATGGAAGGTTAATATATCACCAAATATTAGTTAATCCAAGGAGGAACATGGAGGATGTATCTACCATAATGACAAGCCATCCAGGTTGTTGAGACAGTTCAAAAACTGACCTTGTGGTGGCGCCACAGGAAGTCAGTAAGATCAATATCTGAGAATTTTGCATGACGTTTCTCAAGACTTTAACTGAGAAGTAAAAGTGTTAAATACTCTCTGATCCTGTCATAGTTTAACATAGTTTGCTGTT
>JAPZDZ010000015.1:5977329-5995147 GCA_029783805.1 Acanthurus tennentii
ACACACACACACACACACACGGTCACACTAAACTAGTACACAGGTTTGCTGTCAGGTGTATGTACACATCCCCTGATGGATGCACACACATAAAAACCCACGCAGACACACTCATAAGGCAAGTGAGGTGGAAGAAGAATCCTATCAGCTGTCCTCCTACAGATTGAGAAAGGCTGAAGCCTCACCTGGGGGCACACACACATACACACACACAGGCTGGCTTGTCACTTTCACTGTGCTAACCAGCTGAAGCTAGCATCCGATGGTGAAATGCGGATGGCAGTCTTCACCCCAAGTCCTCTGCATCAGTGTATGAACAAACAAGTGTGGTAAAGCAAGTGACAGTGCTGCATCACCGTTAGCAAAGACAAAATTCTGCCTTTGGCAATCAGTGTTACATTGCATCAACTGCTTAGAGAAAAGGAAACAAGAAAAACATGTTATCTTTTGACTTATTGTCTGTTGGGAATTAATCGACTGATCCTTGTGAAAATGATGCACATCCAGCGGCGATTTCCAGATTGAAATGGTTGATTCGTTTAATAAACTACTAACCTGCTGAATGAATGATAGAATCACATTTTGACTCTGCTTTTTGGTGAAAAGTTGGCACTGCCTGGCTGCCTGAGGATGTCATTCAGTGCTCAAGACTTTACAAACATGTGCACAACAAATGTGTGGTTAAATAAAATGTCTACAATTAAATGAAATGTCTTTTTTTTTTACTGAAGTGAATCCAAAATTCTCTCTGCTGCATCACAAGCTTCTCATGTGTCACCTAATGAAAACAAAGAATGAGCAGAATCGTGATGGTTGTTTTTGAGACTGTGTTTGATTAAGCCCACTCCGGTGGTTTTGGCATCCGCAAATAAATAATGAACACCACGTTTAATCGATAACAATATGTTTCACTGTTCAGCCAAACTGTGTGACGCAGGAGGTGTTATTAATGCAATTATCTCCTCTCATGCACAGGTTATGATTTTGTGTATTAGCCCACTCAGATCAAATTTAACACTGGATACAAATACTGAAATTATACAAATGTGAATCACTTTTGCAGGTACAGACGCTGCAAGCATCATTGACTGTCTGCTCACTGTTTATTTTGGCATCTTTCAGATAGAAAATAAAGAGAATAAGGGAATGATTAAGGAATTGACAAATTAGGGGAGTGAGGGAGAAGAAAATAAGACAGTAAAACAAGAGTAAAACAAAGAAATTGTGGCACGCTCTATGTTGGCTTTTCAGTGCTTAATAAAGAGCAGATAACCCAGGGAGCCTTGTTTGGTGGTTACCAATGCCTTGAGGAAAAACAATAACAGTGGAGCTGTATTTTAAGCAGGCCTATTGTTTACTGTGTTTAAGGCTGCATTAGAATGACATGTTTGGAGAAAGCATTTGTTCATACTCCCTGCAGTGCATTATGTTTATAGCATAAAGATTAGGTTGGCGTGTGTTATGGATCTGGATCTACATGTACTGTTCTCTTTCTTTTTTGCACTGATTAAATATAAAATGATTCAGCAAAGGCACCTATAAAAGAAAAATATAATCGACTCAATTGGTTTCCATGAGTCTGCAAGTGATGCATTGTTATGGATCCCACTGCTTTTCTTCAAAAAACCCACCCTGTGATATTCTAATGCTTGCCCAGGTTATCTTCAAAGCACAGAGACTTTAACTTCACTGTTAAATGTAAAGGACTATAATTTGAGCCTGATGTTTGACAATGTATTCTTTGAATGTGTCTGTGTATTTCCTCTGGTGATATTGTAAAAGAAACAGCCGCACTGCTGATACTGCCGATTGTGAATTGTAGATTCTCAATTAAACAGACCGACCTCTTCAATTGTTGAGGAGTGGCAGGTTGGGTGAAAGAGACTGCTGTGTTTACCTCAAGAAACAAAGACAACCAATCAAAGTCACAGAAAAAAGGTGAAAAGCAAGTGAGATTCACACTACCCAACCAGCGGTGAGTGCTGCTATGACTGAGCATGTTTTAGCCATTTGTTGTTAGCTAAAATTTCACTAGCTGCTGCTGTCAACTGATAACATTATTGATAGAGTTGCGCTGAAAACAGATAAGTAAGATTGCTTAGTGGCTTAGATAGCATGCGAGGTAGTTTCACATGTTAATTTGTTGAATACTTCAAAAAGAGGATGTAGCCTAGAAAGCCTGTAACAAGGTAGTTCGGTTTGTCTGGTGGCTCACCCAGTATTGCTAGTTAGCTTAACATGTTTTTAGTTTTTAGCTTATTGTAACTTGTAGGTTTAAAATGTAAGTAGGAAACAAATTGCAGAATCTCTCACAATAACTGTTTACTTTTGACAAAATTAAATTGAAAAGAGACAAGTCCTTTCCCGTAAGACGGAGCCAAGCTAGCTTTTTCCAGTCTTCATGCTAAAGCAGGGTTGGAATCAATGAAACGTCTTGTTTTTACTTCATTTTTGACAGTACATGAAATGAACAGGAGACGCATTAATGATGTGGACATGAGCAAAACTTGAAGTCAGAACCTTGATAGAACATACTGTGCAGTTTAGCTCAGTGACTCATCACAACACTTCATTTAGCCATGCAGTTTTGCTGGTAACAAACAGGCTGCACTTATATTTCAGAGACAGGAACATATATCTGTTCCCACTCTAAAATCAGCCCATTTAACAACCTACTTCTCCATGTGGATCTCTAAAACATTGAGCTGTTATGCACAGCATATCCTCTCATCCCTAGATGCAAGGTCTTACTGTTATAACAGGATTTTGATTTGTGGACGCACACAACATGAATGTCAATAATCCGAGCATGACAAAAGTCAACAGCAGCTCAAACAAACTTTGCAGTTATTGCAAGATCATTTCTCATGCCATGAAAACTCTTGATAGCAGTTATTAATCATTGGAGTAATTATAAGACAAGAACATAAACAGAGGGGGTGTGCAACTCCTTCACTCAATTTTTCTTACTGCTGTTCACTTAATCTCTTGTCACTCCTTTGAATATCATGTGCACCGGTTTTGCCTTCATCCCTTCTTGCTTCGCTCTAGCTTCAACTATAATCCCCTTTCTTTCTTGCTCTTTGCTCATGCATTCCCTCTGCTTCCTGTTCTCGATCTCTTGCCAGTGCATTGTTTCTGTTTTTGAGAGAAAGGGGAGCCATTGGCAGGTAATTTGAGCGAATATAGCGCTACTGTTCTACAGTCTGATATGCCAACAGCGATACTCACCAACTCAACCTTCCCTAATTACTTCCCAGCCAGATGTAGACACTTTGTTGTTTGCTTGTGCATTTATTTATGTGTGTATCTCTGCTGCATTGTTTTCAGTTAGGGCATTTTTCACCGGAATGGGACTTCGTCTCCAGAGCTGACTGGCTAGCTTTGAGCTCGGGCAGTAAAACCCATTCAGGGGTATTATGGACTGAGCGGGAAAGGTACTGTGAATGGTGGAGTAGATTATGGAGAGATTCCCTTGTGCTCTCCTCCGCCTCTTCACATTACACAGCTAATACACACAGGCTATGTGGCTGTGCTTGTCCCTTGGATCAAACCAGATTTTTTATTTAGTCAGCTGGGAGCCGGCCAATTCATACTGCACACAACAGTATGGCTCAGCAGACTGTTTTGCCATGGATTTACATTTGTTTGGCTGTCAACCAATTTATGCTACAATATAGCAGGAGGTTAGCACTTGGCAAGGTTTGCTTTTGTTGCACTCTTACAGGAAATCACAAGATGCTCACACCTTAAAGTATTATTATACCTTTCTGGTTTCCACATGTAAACACATAAAGAAATACCCCCCAAAAAAGCAATTCCTCCTGTGTGCTCTCATCCCTTGAGTTTACAGTATATTGCCATTCTAGCCGACTGAGATTGTTAGATAGCTCAGACACATATCCCATATCCCTGGATCTCTTTCGGGGTTATTTTGTATTTAGCCTTCTAGTGGCTGGTCTCGCATGGCTGCACGAGCCTTTGCTCAACGCTGCGCCGAGAATCCATAAAGCCACCCTGAGGATTCAGGCCTGTCAATTTGTGTTTTTTTTTCCCCAAGAATGCTGATTCCCACCCTTCAAGTTTCTCCTCTATTCCTCAGTCATAGGGTTAAGGAGAGAGACATGAAAAGAACGAAACAGAAAGCAGAATGTGCAGAAAAGACTGGAGTGCATGTGTTGTATAGTGCAGTTTGGAAGAGACGCCGGATTTGGGCCGAAAGAAAGGTCCTGAGGTTTGACAGAAAATATGAAAGGATGCAAGCTGAAGGCCAGGCACGACTAGGGGGGAGTGAGAAGAGAATATTAAAATGCTGGAGGGGAAATCTGAGAGCAACAAAATGGAAATGGTCTTAAGGGATTGCATAGTGCGAAGGAAAGAGCTGAGATAGAAGGAGGGGAGCATCAGGGTTGGAAAAACTGTGCGTAAAGGGAGTGAAGGAATGACTGAGCACAGTGGTGAGGGTAGCTAAAAAGTTTGCATGAAGTGGAGATGGCGGCAGGGGAAGAGAAAGAGCAAGGAAAGGCTAAGGCAGGGCCATGACTGGAGGAGAAATTAGTCTGCTGCCTGCCTGTCTAGGATTGATCTAATACACAACAAGGTGGCTGTTCCTGATCGAATATGGATGATGAGATAACAGATGCCAATAGCCCAAAACATGATAGGAAAATGAAATAGAAAAGCACTTCCTCTTCTCCATATCTAGATCTTTAGCCTTGTATTTGTTTATGATCTAATTTAGAAAGTTCCTAACCCATTTAGAAATCAATCATGTTTTCAAAAAGGGATTTGCTTTCGCTGGGACACAGTGTTATTACAGCAAAACAATACCCGTTAGTTAAGCTTCAGTAAGGAGGCACAGTTTCCTCTTCTATAAATGGCCCTTTTACAGGCTTTAGACTGAGCCTGGCAGATTTAAACCAACGGGAAATTTACACACAATGGCTCTGATTAGAGCCTTGCTTCATGCTCACCTCCTATTCCCAGACTTCTGTTTCCAAGTATCATATAGCACAGCGTCTAAAAAGCTCATATGGGATCACTTCAGATTCCCAAAGAAATATATTCATTACCATGCAAATTAGTTTGGGATTCGTTGACTTAAAGCATTCACCATACTTCATTTCAGAGTCTGTAAATGCAATTAATGGGACCCTGTTCACAAGAAAAAAGAATTGCCTGCAGATAATTGTCATTGTCGGGATCCTATTAAAAAGTTTCTCCCCCCCGTAAAACATGGCATTGAGAGGAAGCGCTCGCCATCACGTCACCGCGACACAGGCCCCATAATGGGATAATAAAACCCCTTTCATCTGCCGTGAATGGAGCGATACAACAAAGCAACACAAAATGATTTCCGACATGATTTCTGAGAGCACCCCTTTCAATTACCATTCTTGAACAATCTATGCAAATAGGCTACCTGCAGGGCCCAGCTGTGACGGGTGCCATATGAAATCCTACTTAGCAGGAATAGGGGAGGAGAAATATTGGGGGACATAAGGAAACATAAGCAGTTGGAGGGGAGAAGCAATTCAAACAGGAGGACTTAAATGCCCTAGAGTGCACAGTAGTGAAGGTCAATGAAAAAAGCAGAGATGCTTTCACTTTTACTCAAAACTTGTTTCCTTGTTGTTATATAAGATTTAATGTCAAAACTTGAGGAGAATGCAGTAGAGAAAGAGCAAACAGAGACTTCATGTTTTAAATCTGAGGCAGCCAGTCCATCACTGTGCTGATAACCTATGATCCAGCAATGAAAGGACTCAGAGGCAGGTGACAGACAAACAGCCCAAAGCAAATACAGATACAGGCATTGGATGCATGTTGTGCATGCTCGAGCTCAGCAAACCTTTGCCATCGAGGGCAAACGACAGGACTTTTCAAATATTAGTTGGAATGTTGACTACATTAAATTGTTAAGTTTATTATAGCGTGAGGCTTAAAATTTAAATACTAAACCTCTTTATATTGAATCCAAGTGTTCATAAGGAATAAACAAACATAATTCTTTTTAAACTATTTGAGCGTTTTGTTTGGCTACACGCTGAATATAGTTTATACTGTTTTCTCTCAACAAAACTGTTTCAGCAGTAACAAGCTACCATTTTTAAGTGGTCAGGGTTAGACAATCCCAATAAACTAATGGCTTGAGCAGAGCATAAAAAGAAAGCAATGTTAAATTTGCAGCAAGTTACACTGGTCCAAATGAACGCTACAGCTAATTTAAGAGTAGTTTTTAATCAAGAGTTTACGTTTTGGAATGTAAGCTCATTTCCTTTCTGTCCAAGATCTAGATGAGAGAACTGATACCATGCTAATGTCTGTCTCTTTAGATGCTGCAGCTAGCTGCCAATTAGCTTAGCATCAGGACCAGACATCAGGGGGAGGCTGACCAAGCTCAGTCCAAAGGTAAGAACTTTTTTTGTGTGTGTGTACATAGTAAACAAAAAAAGAGGACTACTTATATTGATGAGTAAGCTTTACAGGTGGTGGCAGACAGATTTTAGTTCCTTTGAGTTTAACCAAGATACCTGTTCTCCACTCGCTTCTGTCTTTGCGCTAAGCTTTTTATTTCCTGGCTGTAGCTTTATTGTTGATGCGCAAACATGAAAAAGGCATTAATCTTTTCATCAAATTCTCGGTTCGAGTGTTCTACAAAATGTAAGACTATGCTGTGAACACTTTAAGACACTGACTTGTCAAAGCTGTGTTTCTGTCACTTTATTTTGGAGTTTGTTTTTATCTGATAACTGCACTTTCAAGAAATGTGTGGTCAGGGTTGAACGTGAAAAGAGAGCTAACATGAAACTTGTTAACCACATTTGTACATACATTATTTTCATAACACATTACACCTATTTACATGAAGTTAGTTTGCTATTTGTGTGACCCATTTTATGTAAAGGGTTATTCACATTTTCTGATTTTGTCAGTGTGGTTTTCTATTTAACTTTTACCTTGTTATGAATTTGTTAAGGCTTGAGATATTTCAATCAGGGAGAATGTACTGACAAAAGCCAGTACTGGCAATGGCAGTGATATTTAAAAAAAATATTTGGATATTATGTTAATAACACACATACAATAATATAATGTAAACACTATCTCTTAAACCTCTTGAATAATTTCCATTTCTTTCCATTCTCTCTTTGTCCCAGTGGGTAGAGATAATGCACCCTAAAGCAGGTTGCCATCGCACATGAAACAACATATTTTTAATCATAATTGTTCTTTTAGTGCACTTTAAACAGTTATGGTCACAGATTCTTTTACTGTTTGGAAGAAATATGTATCAAAATTGGAATCGTGTTTCTGATTTAGGGACTAACTTGTCCTTTATTTTAATTACAAATACAACATTATGTTTTCCTTTTCTCCATCCAACTTACCTCTGGCTTCGGGCAAGATGCCAAGACAGGATGCAACACAACCAAATGCATCTGTTACCCATTTATAAATGACAGCAGAGGGATCTGTGTTGGGAACAGGTGGGTCACTCTGTTCCAACCATGTTGTTTACCTGGGATCAGCATTCACCCCTGCTGCTGCTGGAAGGCATATTATCCCTTAGCTCTGTTTCCATTAGTCAAATGGCTGAGCTGAAATGTTAATTCGCTGCACAAGTAGAACGCGGGAGATGAGGCACTGCACTCTGGTCAACTTGACTCATGCAATGTAATATCATGGAGCCGTGGAGGGTCAAGACATTTATCTCATGTGTGTAATCATCACTGTCAGCATCATCATCCGTAATGGTAAAAAATGGATTATTTTTCCACATGTGGACGAAGCCACATGCACATCATCAACCCGCGCACACGCATTTATCGTATGTGCCCGCTCCCTGCGGGATCTCAGGCAATCAGAGATGTCAGCGGAAGGTCCTGGAATGAAACGTACTTTGATTGGAGAGACACATCTCCATTATTAGAGTAGATAATTGCACTGTATCATCATATCATCTCTTAGCTGGATGTTCTGTCACTGCTGTTTGGGTTATGGCCAGCTGACAGAAAACGTTAACGCTAGATTGAAGAGTGAACAAATTATGTTTCGATTTCACATCATCAACCGCGCTGATGCATTACATGACAAAAATAATAAATGTTATATTTTTTACAGATTTAAGCAGGATACTGAGTGCTGCATTGCTAAATTAAATTATGGCATTGGCCCCATGAACCATCTGGATGCATCACACAGCAACATGGTAATAAATTGCACAAAAATATGACGTTGGCTTATTTTTCACACATGCAGCATGAGTGGTATGTATGGAGAGATGGCAGATGTGAAAAACTGGATTGTAGTGACAGAGTTCATCAATGATTGAATGTCTCATATGTCAACACAGACAGATTAAGCAACAAAACGGTATTTTTTCACAGATATGGATGGGATATTGGCATCCACTGTGGCATGAGAGGCGTCAGGTAGAATTGATGAGTTGGACGTCAGTGGGACATATCAACTTTTTTGTTGGACTCTTACTGGCCTGCAAGGAAACGGGAACATGGCAAAAACTCAGGGCTTTCACAGCAGTTTTTTGATACATTCTTTTGAAGCATATAACTTCTGTCAAGTGAAAAGCAATGTGTACCCCAAACCAATGTAGAATTTTCACATAAATGGAAAACAAAATGTTGTCCTGTATTAAACAAACTATTTAAGCCCATAAAATATTTTAAAAACAACAACAATAAAAAAACCATAATAAAAAAAAACCCACATAAATTTACAGTTTTAAGTGAAATGTTATTACTGTGATTGGATTAGCTGCAATGAAATTTGGTACAGACATTCAGATTTACAGCCAGTGTTGTCATTTTTTAAAAAATTATTTTACCCTTATCAAGTAAAATTACCTTGCGAACTACATTTGTGTTCAATGTTCACAAGTAAATGTCAGCATGCCAATAATAGATGTTCCAATATCCTTTCTTCCTTTCTTTATAGATCCTGTAACCTTAACTTTGTGTATCAGCCGATTCAATACTCGTGTGTATTCAATACTTGTGTTTGTTTGTTTGTGTGTGTATGCGTGTGTGTGTCTTTGTCTTTGTATATATACAGTATATGTACGTTAATACCCTACTTTTATCAATTTTTTAAATATTTTGGGGTTTTTTTTTACACCTTTACACTGCTTACCCTACAAAAATATTTTATTTGAGATGTGCTTGAAGTTTCAAAGGTTTCTCACTGTTTTTGAATACTAAATTAGCAGGGTTCTGTTTGTCCCAAAAAAAAATCACATGGTATCAGATTGGTGCATAGATGTGTACTTTATGAGTTTAAGGCAGTATTGAAGGTCAATACCAGTTTTAGAGCAACACTTATGCTTATATGGAATGGTGGAAAATGTAGGCCCTATCAGCTGATGCCATGTTGACATCATCTCTTTTAGATAATAATTTGTTTTGCCCAAAGAGTGGGAAAGCTTTTCATGTCAGTCTTTGAGTTTTTAAATCCAAGTCAGAAAGTTTTGAAAGCTACAATTACTCCCCGTTGGTTAAAAAAAAAGGAACAGCAGAAGTGTTACTAAATGTTTAGCTGCAGGCAGTTACATAAAATAAAATCCAATATCACCTCTAACACTATCAATTAAGATCATTTCAAAACATCCATTGAGTTTGTGGTGCGTCTGATTAGTTGAGCAAAAGCAGCATATTTAGACTAAACATACCTGCAGGGCCGACAGTGAGGAACCTTGGAATAATGTTTGAACCTTACCAAACTCAGAATAATGGCCATTTTTTTCCATTCTGCCCACACTGCATTAATGCAGCACAAACCACTGAGATGTTAGCATTCAACTTAAAAAAACTGTGCTGCCTGAGTGCGATCTTGTTGAAAGAAAAATACCCTGTTTATTGAAGAAATGCAGTATTTTATTTCTAAACTTGTTTAGAAATTACTTGTTGAGTTTCTTTTTCCCGTTCTAAGAGTGTCTGATAGTATAGCCCGAGGCCTACTTATCTGTATTCAGACACTCTGTCACATTGATATTGAGAGCCAAAATGAGAGGATAATTCAGTTTCAGAGGGCCAAAATAAGCAATGCTACCATTATGCTGACGTGTTATCAGCACAGCAATTTACTCGCTGTTCAGCTCCAGTATTAAGTCTGGGATCTCTCTCTCCCCTCCTGTTCCTGGTGAACTACTGTCTCAGAGATATTCAGAAAGCTGAAAAGGCTCCTCTGTTGCCTCCTTCTCTTAATCCACGACAGTATGAGAGGCCCTGCTGCGGTACCAATAAGATGACTTTGTTCGCTTAAATCACTAAAGTGGCAAGCTAAATTCAAAGCCTTTCCTCGGACGCCCAGTGAAGAGGAAGTCGCTTGTGTTCGGACTGATCAAAGAAAAAAAGGAGCACAGAGGAAGTTCAGGTCTCCGATGCTCTCACACTGAGAAGCTCAGTGCAGGGCTGAGAGAAGGAGAAGCTCCCCCACCAGGTTATCTATTACTGACACGACGGCTGCCGCTAGGCTCATGCTAGGTGATGTGTTATTCTGCATGTCTATGGGACCAGTTAAAGCAGAATTTTAAAACTGAGCTCAAACAGACAAAAGATTCACAGAAGTCAAGCTCATTGGGATCACAAAAAAAAAGAAAAATCCAGTACTTAACATCAGAATCTTGGCTCTAAATGTCCTCTTGATACTTTAGATATTTTTAGATTCTTATGTAAAAATATACAAGTCTCATTAGCCTAAAAATAAAATGATGTCTCAGTGGAGAGACCTACTTATGTACGACCTCACTGGTTCACCTTGTCTGAGCATGTGACCTCATAGATTCACAGGACACCCTGAGCACTAAGTCACCCTGCTGCTCATAGTGTGATACCACTTAAAGCAGTAGCTACATGAGCAGATATCCTGTCTGAGGCAACATCATTGAAATCCTGCGATGGCTGGATTATTAGTTACCTGGAAACTTGCTTGTTAGGCTCACAGTAAACACAGGTCCACCCTGCAAGACTCCACATAATTGAAATAGCTATAAACAGCTATTCCATATTAAAGGATCCATTGCAAGAACAAAAAAGTATCTTGTCTTGGCTATATTTGCTTCGACAGTAAGCATTTTTTAGGAATGAGTGTCGAATAAAGTTAAAGTTTGTTAAAATTAGAGCAAAAGAATCAATCTGTCAGTTTCTTGTTTTATTTGTATGAATAAAAGTGAGATGACCTTGTGCTGTCAAATGAAGGAAAGAGATGGAGAAACAGTCACTAACAATATAACATTATCTAATTGTATCTCCTGCTGTATTTGTCCGAAAATAACATGTAAAAACACCAATATATTGTATTTACATAGGGTGGTATGTGAGGTACATTGTCTTGGCCATGGAGTCAGTTGCCAGACAACCAGCAGAGATCTCAGAAAGTTGCTGTTATTTATTTAATATTGAGCACTTCGGGGCTCCATATTAAGAAGGACTGATTGATGTTCACACTCCTGTAACCAGAAGAAAAACCTTGGCCGGGCATCTGATTTCCCCCGGGCGAGGATTTTCTTTTAGCGTTCATTAATCATAAAAAATGATAATGGGAAATAATGGAAAATAATATTGTTGGAAAGAAGTCAGAGAGGATTAGATGAAGTTAATTTAATTTTTTGGGAGACGGTTGCATCAATGATCTTTCTATGCAAGATCCACATTTTTTTTTTTTGAATGCAAAGGGATTTTCTTAAAATTCCTCTTCAGGCATTGTATAAACCTCCAAAACCCATCTCTATTAATCTAAATTACATTTTTGGATTTCTTTTATCATAAAAAAAATCCTAAATATGTGATTTCAACCCTTTTTTCTTCATGTAGTACATGCATACACCTCTTTTATCCACTGTTCCCCTGCGGCTATGACTCTGAACATCGAACACACAAACCTCATCAGCAGCTTCGCTATCTGACAAACTGTTTGCCAGATAGCAAAGCTGCTGCTGCTGCTACTTCCTCTATCAACCTGTCATGGTATGTCATGTAACTTGGCATTCTAATGTTAGCTAACATTATCTAGCACACTGCAGATTTGTTTGGACACATTCATTGGATAACACACAAGAAAAATAAACTAAACGGCTGACCAACACGTTGACTTGTGCTCACTGTGTCTCCAGGATAAAAAAGGTTGAGACAACATCGGGCTTTAATATTATATTTGTGCAAAAATGGAAAAATGGAACACAGAACATGTCTACACCATCAATTTGCAAATAGTTAAACTTAGGCTGCAAAATACTGATAAGTAACTACATCTAAATTCTCCTTTGACATTCCTCCTCTTACTGGAGCTCCACCTTGCAAGATGACTAGATTGTTTCCTTGGTTATGTGATGTATCAAACCCTGGCATTCTTAATCTGGGTTTGTGAGACTGTCTTTGATAAACTGTGTTCCAAGGTGAAATGCTCTGGTAGCACATAAAAAGACACCATATGGACATGCTAACAAGGTTAAAAGCTTAAGTTTTATTGAAAAGTCCCTCATTTTTATTCATAATTTAGCCAATAAAATACAGCATTGCTTGATTTAATTACATTTTTGTTTGAAAGACTTTCATAATGACCTTGCAACATTGTGAATTGCCATATGAAATTTGTCAGTGAAACAGAATAACAGTATGAAAACAATATATAATTGAGAATTGCAGACATTTTTTATCATTAAAAACTATGCTGACTTTGAAAACATTTATTAGGTGCCTCTGTTGAAAGCTGCATTTGAACCATATTTTGTTAACGTGGCTGTTAAGAGGCTGTCTGATTCTGTTTTCCAAACCCTCCTGCCACAGCAGATCAAGACAGGACATTGCACTAACTATTACAGGAAACCATCAGAAAAGATTGTAAGAGAGGAAACAAAATATATCCCAAGTGACAGGGAGAGGTGGGATCTAACATGACAGAAAAAAAACATAGCAATAAAAACAATATTACCGACTCCCTCTGGAGCTCCTTCGGCACCTCTGCCACAAGTGTGTCTGACTGTAACTTCAGGCTTTTGTTAAGAATGCATTGATTAACAGCTTTCTGTGAAAACTTACAATAAAAACTCATAATTAATTTTCAGACATTGCAGCAACTGTTAACAAGTTCAGTATTTTCTGTTCCTTGAAAACTGCTTTTTCGAGAGGTTGAGCAGTGCATAATTTGGGGGCATGCTATGTGCCTTGAGTCTTTGTTGAGGGGCCTGTTAATACAAACTGCTGATGATAAAATAAATAAAAAACAAAAGCACAATTGTGGATATGATATGAAGGATACCAAAGTAAAGCAAGAACTTAGAACTAGAAACAGGAAGTTAGCACATTATTAAAGATCATTTATTGGTTACATTTTTGGGCAAATTCCACAAAAACCTAACTGGCCTGTTGTTTGTGTGTCGCTGTAAACTTGAACACAGTCTTTGGTTTATTTCAGAAGTGGGTAAAACAAGTGGAAAAAAACAAGTATTAAATTACTTTTGATTTTTTAAAAAAGACACTGTTTAGTCACTGACCTGCCATCTGTTCTTATATAACAGCTGAACCAATAAAAACCAGCCTATATTCCCATATTGAGGCCATTAAGTGGATTAAATGCAACTGTATCTGTTTATATAGAATGTTTTGTTGTTAATAAATACAAATTATTTGTACATACTTATATACATCTTAAGTACATGTTCTTTTTCCAGTACTTTGAGTTTATTCTAAAAGTTTTAATGAGCAAATAGATGTTATTTGGTATGAAGAAACTTTTTGAAACTTATTTAGAAATAATGATAGTTTGAGCCTGTGACTTGGTCAATTTTAGCCAGTATCTTTGGCTAAACTCCTTAAGTCTTTTACTAAACTCTCTCCTTTTGCTTTCCTACATTTGATTCCATCCACTTACATCGGTGTGGCCTCCGAGGATGCACTGTTTATACATAAATCTTTGATATTTGCAATCTTGATCACTGGAAGCACCGTATAGAGAGAAGAAGGAGCCTCGAAGGAATCTGACAAATTTTATAGTCTTAATTCTATGTTGTTCCTCAATGCAACAGTTTTTTATCTGTTGTTTTTTGCCCTCATGTGAAACAGCAAATTGTTGTTTTTATTAGTTTCTTAAATGAATTAAGGAACATTTATTATCTGGCTGCATTCATTTGTCATCTCTAAAATATTGAGACGTTTTCAATGTTTCCCTCCTTTCCTTTATTAAACATTATCTATTGATTTAATTTGGTGTAAATACACATTTTGTGAAAGCTTGGATATTGCTTTTGGAAAACCGTATCTTTTTGAAAGCATCATTAAGCATCAAATAAACAAAGAACAGCACTCTCTTCCCTGCTTGCTTATCTGTCTGTGCTGCATTAGTTACAGGTATCATTCACTGCTTCCTCTGCAGAGTCTTTTTCTAGTCTTAGCTACAGAAGACCTGAGCTGGCTGCTCATATTCCTTTCTACCAAAGGAAAATGTTTATCATATATTTTAGAGCTGTTGTAGTTGGCAGCAGCTTGTTGATGTTTCACTTGAAATCCTCATCTACATTTTAAAACACAATTTAAGCTCCACAGATATTTTAAAAATCTATTTGAACTTTAAGAGAGGCCAGACCTCAGTGCTTAGCACAGACGTCGAGATAACCAATGCCATAATATTGATTGATGTTGAAAGGGAATAAGATGATATTTTATTGTGGTTCACAGCCAAAAAATGTGAGTCAGCCTGTATCTTTTTGTTCGGCTTTGAAGTTTTTGAGCAGGGTAGCATCCTCCAAAATAGCAATACCCGAGTCAGTGTTTTCATACCTTGTGTTCTTCATTCTGTGTGGAGTTTTAGAAATGTTATGTAAAAGTGAAGGGGGGGGGATAACATATGTAGGCCATGGCTCATGCATTGTATCCAAGCTGAAAGCAAACTGCTGCTTTTGTGAGTCTGAATGTGTGCAAGAGAAAAATTCACAGAAGAAAACTGTACATATATATACTTCATTGCATACTAAGCATAAAAATAATGTGTCTGGGCTAATGTGCACATGGATGGATGCGTAATCTTTTGTATCTGTGTGTGTGTGTGTGTGCCAAAGACACTATCGCCTTCCAGTGTAGTTAGAGCCACAGTTATGTCCACAACACCATGTAGGAGGCAACATGCCTGTGCTGTCCAACCAGGGCTTTAATTGACTGGCTATGTTAAGTCCACTGCTTTTATGCTTTTGGGATCAGCGCTGCAACAAGGATGTTGAAATGAGACAAGAGAAATAAATAGGGAATGGGATCTGTATGGGGGTTTGGGTTTCCATTGCTCATACGGTTTCTAACATGAGTTACAAAATTGATCAATTATGTACAGATTAAGAAATTTGCTAGGACTGATGGGAAACATACAGCAATTAACCATTTGATTACACAGAGTGTGGTTTACAGTCTGATTTACAGCAGGTCTAGTCTGCTGCTCATCGCTACAGTGAGGCAAAGCAGGGATGACTTGGAAGCTCTGCAAAGAAACTTGCTGGAAATGATAGTCAAGTGGACAGATCATTACTGGTCGCCCTGAAATAGAGGAGCAACATTTCTGGCGTGAATATTGTGTTGTTGATGGTCAATTTTATCCCTGAGGACCAAAAAATAGTGTGGGCACAGAGCTTTAAGGTTTCAGATGTATGTCAGGGCGTGTTGAGGTGAGTACATAGTGGCCTCCAGAGCCTCACTGCCAACAGATGGAGCAGGCTCCAGCTTGACAGGAGCAGCTACGGTGTGCAGCTCTCAGTGAAGCTGTCCCTGGTGCTCCGGTTAAGGCTCTGGTGCTGTCCAAACTACTGTAACTTCAGTGTGTTCGTGCCGGGCTGAGCAGAAGTCTGTGCCGCTGTCCATCGTGCTGTAACTTCAGCATCTCAGTGATGGTGCTCTGCAGCAGTCTTTGGCGCTGTCCATGGTACTGTAACTTCTGCCTGTTAGTGATGGGGCTGAGTAGAAGCCACGGGCGCTGTCCATGGTACCAGCTGTTGGTGGCGCTGTCCATGGTGCTGGAGCCATATTTTTCTTTTTTTCTACACTGAGCTTTTAGCTACCGAGCTCCATAGAAATGCCTCTATTTGTGTTTCTGATTCAGTGAAGACGTAACTATTGACTGTGCTCTTCTGAAGAACAATTAGCAGTAGCACAGTGTTAAATAGTTTACTAAATATATAGATTTTAAATAAGTTTATTTTTCCTTTTTTCTCCTTTCTCCCCCTCAAGATGGTAAAAAAAATTTAAAATGAATGTACTCTGCTTGCTAACTTTAAGTATTCAGTCACATAGACTTTTGTCAAAGGTTTTTCCCCTAAAAAAAATCAGTGCCTTGAAAATGTACATTTATATACTCTATTTGCTGAGAAAAGAGACATAATTACCCCGATTCCACGGTTAATCAAATGAAATAATTATAGCTTTAATGCGGCATGAAAAAAGACACTATTCACACTAATTATGTGCGTGTTTGAATGATGTGTCTCATACTAAACGAATATAAGGCCAGTGGGAAAATGCCACTCAATCGTTATTGATTCAAAAATCAAACATACACTATATACAATATCTGAAATCAATACAATACATTTCAGTCTGGTTTTTATTATTTGAAACGATTTGTTTCGCGTACAGCGTCAAACTGCCGGAAAAAACATTGTAAACCGCGACCTCAAGTGGCATATTGCTGACGTAATATCGATTATGTGAATGTTTCACTTTGGATAGAATCACCTGGAGTCGCACAGTGCGCACTTTCCCTCTCGCTCCTTTCTCCCACAGTCTCTCTGGCTCTGTCCATCCATATTCTCCATGCTGCGTTTTCCACCTGCAAGCATGCTGTGATCTTCATCTACTTCGTGCCCAAACCGACAGCTTTAAGGACTTTTTCTTTCCTTTTACGACCGACCCTCCTTCATCCTCCCAGGCGTTCACTCGACGGGTTTTATTGGACCAAGTTTTATTTTTCCAAGCCGGTCTATGGGCTTTGCCGCCGGGTCTGGTGCGGTGGGAGAGCATCGAGCAAACCTACCACAGGTGAAAGGAGGCTTTACGACGCTGCGGTATAGATGATTGAACACTTTGAGCATTATCTTAACGCAATCTTCAGGCACCAGCGCGCCGCGCTTCCTGTCAATGAAATATAGGACGGGAATTGAGGTTAACACACTTTGGGACAACTAAAGGGACGTTTTCCAAGTTGAGTTTCTGCACGAATATAAAAAAATATTGCGCTACTTTCAAACTGGGATTCCTATAGAAGATGTGACCTTTTTTTGCGCACCGGCAATACGACCAACCTAAGGAGCAAATCACTGCTTTTCCATCAGGTGCTCCATCTTGACGTGTCTTTTTTGTGGGATTACACGCGGAGATATGAGCATTGTAAGAGGCCGAGCTGGATTGTGAGATTACCCCCTTTTGCTTTTTATTCGTCCCCTCAAAGAGGAAGTGCTCTGTTTCTTCAATGGCTTCAGTGTCAAGGTTGTCCAAGCGCAAAGACGCCAGTCGCTGGCCGAGATTGTCGTCAACTTTCTGGGCTGTGGTGCTTCTGACTGCGCTGCTGGTTCTTTACTGCGGTAAGTCCCGGCGCTCATTTCTGACCGCACATATCGGCGTTTGGAAGCGCCGGGTGACCAACGCTGGTGCGCAGCGGGCGACCGTGTCATACGGGAGCGCTTGGCGACTCAATTATGCAACTGGTATTGGCAATCGCTCTAAGTGTATTGATCTAGTTGTCGACGTGTCATTTCCTCTTTTTTGGAACAGTTATTGGAAAACGCGCAGTTGGACTCACAACCGCGCGCAAACACACACACACACAC
>JAPZDZ010000015.1:5995247-6005617 GCA_029783805.1 Acanthurus tennentii
TCTTTCTTTCTTTCTTTCTTTCTTTCTTTCTCTGCCTCTTCCCTTCTCTGTCTCAAACTGCGTCTGACTCACTTGAGAGGAGGAAATCCAGCTGGCACGCCGAGCTCCAGTCTGCTATATGTGACAGAGGAAAAAAAAAAAGGAGGCTCTGTGTAATAGGCATGATAAGCCCATAAAAAAATCAACTTGAGGTATTTCATTAGCTGCCAAGCTGATGATGACTATATTAATCTAGCCTTTGAGGATAATGGCTGCGCTTGTGTTGTGGAGAAAGTTAAAGGATTCATTACGTGATCATTTTCTCCCAGTTTCCCCCTCGAGCCTCTGCAGTGGCCCCTTTGCTCTTTTTTTTTTGCTTTAACAATGGACAGCAGATTGAGTTTGCTTTGTAATCACACCAGCCTCAGGTTAATCAATGGATGGAGTGGGTGGGTGTTGGGGGACTGTTAATATGAGAGGAAAGCTTTAGGATATGGTAAAGGAGGGGGGGTCTTTTTCTTCTTTTTATGGAGCCTTCGGCCATGTCGATTGATCTTCTGCTTGTGTCCAATCAATGGCGCTTGGATGTTTGTTTCAGTCAGCATTCTTTGAGACCCCCCCTTCTTTGAGACCCCCCCTCCCCTACCCACTCATACATGCCCTCCCCAGGACCCCCCCCGCCTTACACACACACACACACACACCCCCTCCGACCTCCTACCCGGCGCCTCACCCCTTCTTGAATTTAATGATCTGAGCTGTAGCCGTTCTTATATTTCTTGTTCTCCTCTATCTTTTATAATCTCTTCAGCCGGTGCTGCTGCAGATTGTTTGGTCCCAGTGGTTCGAAATGCGATTTGTGCAGCACAGAGGCTGACATTGCTTCTTTTCTTGCGAGATATTTGAACTCAATAGAAAAATGACATCACATATGCAATTTTATTTCTTTCTTTTTACTGCTCATGTGTACATGCTAAGGTAAACCAAAACCCTGTTGGGTTCTTCTCTTTCTTCTTTTTCTTCTCTTGTAGCTTTTTATTTCATCTGGTCTCGTGCTCTTCTTGCCCAGCAAATCTCTACTGATCTGGACTTGCAGCTCTGAAGATTTCACTGCGCTCTGTCTTTTAGCTGTGTCTTCATTCTTATTTTTATCCATTTCCATTTTGTTTGACCTTCCTCATCTGTGCTATCTCTCCCTTTTGTCCTTTTTCTTAAAAACACTCTTAGTCTCCTCTTAGTTGTTCTTGTGTCCTTCAGTCTCTTATTTAGCCTCTTGGTCCAGGTCTCCTTTGTTAGTTACAGACATACGTATTTGCTCAAATTCCACTTTTTTGTGTTTTTTTTAATCAATCTTTTTATCTTCATTTTATGTTCAGTTTCCTCATACTCTTTCTCTCTCTCTCTCCCTCTCCTATGATCCTTCATTCTCTTTCTCTGTCTGTCCTGTTTAATTTACATCCAGTCTTCTTTTTTTCTGGTTTCTTTGCTGTTGAAGGTCTGAGCTGAGTTCACGGCTGCATGTTGCTGTATGTTATTCTGACTGAGGTCCCTGCTCTCTCAGCAGTTTCCTGCCCCTCTCTCCTCACGTCTTATCCTCTCGCCTGTTCCACCGCTGACCTCCTCTCTACTCTAAAATTCCCAGATCCAAGAGGCTCATTTATAAAACTGACATCAGTTTTCACCTTAAGACAGGCTTAGGCAGAAAACCACCTATAATTAGTAATTGAAAATGCCCTGACATTGACATGACAATGATAGAAGAAGAATCTCTAAGCTTAGCCTGGACTTGACGTAAGTTATTTTCCTGCTGGTTATGTGGCTGTATTGCAGTTTTGGACACTTTATTTTAGACAATTTAAATGCATTACTCATACAGACAAGAGCTATGAGAACAATCTGATGGAAATGATCAATTTAAGATGTGAGGATTTAGCGGCAGACTGCTGACCGGTTATTTATGGCTATTCTTTTCTCTCCTGTAGTTTAAGGTCAGGTCATTTCTTCCTAAAATCAGCCACAGTTCTTTTGGCCCCACCTCCTCCACTGCAGCAGGAACACACTCCCAAGCTGCATGTCCAGCTCTGTTTGCCAATCTTCTATTAAGTTTGTTGAATGAAAGTTGTTCCCCGAATTCTCTGCTCCACCACTGCCGTCCTGACTAAACTGTCACATGTGCTGGATTTATGTAAGAGGAAATTACAAGACAGGTGCCATCAAATTGAGTTAGTTTGAAATTTATAGATCACAGGTTGGTAAGCTACTAATGGGATTCTTACAACCTGCTTAAGTATTGTTATTTTTTAATGCTGAGCATCTTTTATAATCTTTTATAAATCAAAGACAAGTGCACTGTCAGAAATGATCTTAAGTTTGAGTCCGAGTATAAATCTGCCAACATTTTTATAAATGAGGTCCCAAAGGATAAAGCAAGAATTTACAATTTGATGACAGAATATGTTTGGACTTGCTGACAAAATGAGGCCCAGTTTATGGTTTGTCACTTCTTCTGTATTAAAAACCAACTGAGACATACAAATGTCAATGTTTCAATGTCTTAACATTTTCAGGTTTCAACCAACATTTATTGTTATTATTTATTAATCTAATGGATTTTGTCTTAAGCAATAAATGAATCAACTGCTCTGTTAAACATCTGAAAACTTTGAAACAATGTTTACATGGAAATTTTTCGGAAGATCAAGATGATGCCATCAAATGTAGCTTTGTGTGCGACCAATGGTTCAAACTTTATTTATTGTGTTCTATTAACCTTCATTTGCTACAATGAAGGTCAAGCAAAAGCAGTCAATTCTCCAATTTTTAGTAGCTGGAACCTTCAAATGTGTCACTGTAGTTTGAAAAACAGTTGTTGATTAATTTTCTGTCACTTGACCCTGACTGAGAAAATCCATTTAGGAGGACTTTTGATTTGGCCATAAAATTCTGTGTAATTATGCAGGTTTTTTTCAGCATTTATACACACATTTGGCAAGAAAAGGGGTCAAGAGTTTACGTACTTTTATGACAGTCTGATTAATGCACGTTTGCACTTTTCACTTGTCTGAAGGAATTAAGCTCTAGAGGCGCTGCAGTCAATGAGACAAAACAAGGACTGCACATTTTGTACAGAATTTACATGCATGGTGTGTAATGTATAGCCATTGTTTGCATCAAGGGCAATTTGGCTTTGCAGTGCTGCTGTGTTGTGCCGCCAAAGGGGGGAGATTGAGGGGAGCTCTGTGATTATGGCTATGACTCATATGGTGCCTGTCACCTAGAATCAACATCCAACTTCACACGATCTGCCGTCCTCACTCAGGCCCTTCTGAGAGGGAGAGATTGAAGAGGGGAGGGAGAGAGAGAAAGAGAAATGCGATGGAGAGAGGGATAGAAGTAGAGACACCGAAAGAGGTAAGAGCAGGAGGTGGCTTGATATCCTCGCTAATGCCTCGGTAAGAAAAGGAAAAGGTATGGGGAGAAGAAAAGGAGGGATGCAAGAGGGAGGAGAGAAAGACAGAAACAGAGAGGGATTATTAAGGCATGGTGAAGGACAGAAAGAGGCAAAAAAGTAGAGAGAGATGATAAAAAGAATCCGAAAGAAGGAGAAAAACAGGGAGAGAGCATTAAAGAGAAAGAGGCTCACAAGATAAATGGCAGCAGCTCAACAATTTAACTGCTCATAACGTGTTGGAAACTCTAATCGCACAACAATGCTTGAGTACCCTCTGATTACATTACAAAAGCAAAAAAAATAAAAGCATTGTATTCTGTGCACTAGCTCCCTCCTCTGGAAGCTCTCAGCCATGCATTTGTTTGCCGACGGTGCTATTATGTATTCATGAGGCTGTAGCCCTGCATGTGAGCCCAGAGGAAGATACAGCCACAAGGCTAACTAATCAGTATGCTAATCTTAGCTCGGAAGAGCTAAGGAATGTAGCCGCGGCTGTGGTCCTGGTCTGAACCGCAAACAGGGCAGAAAGGGGAGGAGATGAGGGAAGATAGACTAACAGTAAGGGGGGAGGAAAAGGGGAGGGGGACGTTAGGAAGAAAAAGAAAGGAAGAGAGGTCACGTACAACTTACAGCAACCTTCAGTGTCAAAAATGTAGCAATTGCTGATTCATTCCAGCCTTCGGTGTAATCTTGCGTGCACATAGACGCACCAACACGCTCAGACAGATCTCCACCCTCAAGGGCAAACACATACATTATAGATATTAATGAACATAACATCAAAGCAGGCATATAGGTTACAGAGATGCACACATGAGCATAACTGTATCAAAGCACTACCTCATGGTCATATAAAAAAAAAAAGTGCTCGCATGACCCACTTGGACCTGTCCATGAAGGATCTGGAGATTGCAGAAAGGTCGGACACACACATGCATGAACACACATGCCAGCGCTGTCAGGAAAAAAAAAAGAAAAAGCTTTCCACCATTGCTTAAAGCCTTTCCCATCAGATCACTCTGCCTCAGCATGGTCTCCTGTGTTTCCTTCTGCCTGTTTGTTTATGACTCGCTGCTGAATCGATGGATTGTTGACTGTTACTGAGAACAGCAGCTCGAGGGCATCCATGGAGAGTGGTTGGTGTGGCGCGCCTGGGCACTTCACCTCGTCGCTTAAAGAGCTGAAAATACTTAATCACACATAGGTTGTGATACGTAGAGGCTCATGTCTGTCACTTGCATGCCCACACTCACGTACACACAAAATCTACCACAGATTGTCTGATTCCTGTATCGAGGAAAAGGGGCTCAGGTGACCCTGAGAACTGCGCAAACTTGTGGGTGAGTGCATGGACCTATTTGAATATCTTATCTTATTTTCAGCATGGCCTCGAGCCTCTTCCTCTGCAGGGAGGGAGAGACGGAGAGAGCAGCCACAGCCAGGAAGCAGCAGAAAGGGCTGCAGATGGCCTGGGGACATAAATTCATAAAGGGAGTCAACCTGTTGAGTTTTTTCCACTGAGAAAGCGAAGAGCCACAATATGGACCCCCGGAAATGGGGCCAGAGACCACATACATATTTGAACAGCTTTTTAGAAGGCAGCTTTGCAAAATTTAAAGACCGTGATGAGTGTCATTTGAAGGGGGGGGGGATTGGTGGTGGTGGCAGGATTTCGGCGGGGGTGGGCTGCTGTTATTGCATAATGAGCATGCCACAGATGGAAAGCGTCAAGTTTGGAAATGCAAGGAAAGAATATTAAGAATTTTGCGACTTCCGCCATGAAATATTAAGCAGCAATGGGATCTCTTTCAGTGTGCGCAGGGACCCATTGACATTAAATGGGAGATGGCAGTGTGGCCACAGGCAATGTGTTTTTCCGTGCAGCCTGCACTCATGTCAACTCGTTGCTGCTTTATGTTGTTGGCAGTGAGTGAATAGAACATTTTAGAATTAAGGGAACGCTCGTTGATGGGGATCTTCAGGCATATGGTTGCTGCTTTGGGCTCTTGCTGTGTGAGGCAAAGGGCATCCATTATCCCATAAAGTTAAAAACATGCGATGATGTTTACACATTTTGCACTGTAGAGGGGCAATTACATCAGATCAAGACTCTTTTGTGTTTTTTAAGTGACTGAGTTAATGAGAAATATTGCCTTCCTAATTATATCCAATTTTTTTACAGTCAACATCTGTCACTCTGCACAGAGGTTGCATCAGTTTTAACTTTTTCTCTGAATGTACACATAAGTAAACACGTCACTGCTCATAGTGCTACATATATCACTGATTTGTCTTCAGCATAGTAATATCTAAGAAGTTGTGTCCATTGCCAGTCTAAATTGTCATTGTTGTATTCAAGACAACAGCATAATCAAAGACTGAGTTTCTGCAGCTAATGTGGCATTTAAACAAACTTTGAAGAGGAAGAACTGCATTGATTATTACAGCTAAGCTAGCAACACTGTCCTCAATCACCAATGACTTGACTGCTGAAGCGGCTGATCTGCTCAATTATAATGGTGATGAAGTACACAAAGTCCAGTTTTTAAAATTTGGTTGTTAAAGATTTATGTGTACATGTACTGAACATCTCTACCGATTAGCAAATGCTAACATGCTGGCCTCAGCTTTCACCCAGTTCAAATGTTAGAATTTAGCATCACAGAGCTGGTAGCATAGCAGCCTTTTGGACACAATGCAGTTTAAACTGTGCTCAGTGACGCTGCAGCCAAAGCAAATCCAAATGCCTGCGTCATTTTTGCTTGACACAGTGAAAAACCGTCCTGGTGCATCCTGGGGCAAGCCATTGGACAGAATGGGTTGAAGAGCACAGTGCTGCCATTGATTGTTTTGTTTGAAAGGGCATTTAGTTGTGTTCAATAATGTATTACAGTCTCATGAAGAAAAGCAGCTGCCTTGAATTCTCAGAAAAAAAAATAAAAGAAACACCTTTGATTCACAGCGAAACATAGAAATCAAACAAAATTATTTTGAAATTACATTGACAGGACGCATTGTTCTCTGCAGCCTCTCCCTAAATCAATGAATGTTGGCCTTTTAGCTGACAAGCCTAATACACATAACACTTATAAATGCAGTTTTGCAATCAATTACAGCCTCACTCCCTCTCGTTTCAATATTACCTTTGTGTGTGTGTGTGTGTGTGTGTGTGCCTGCCTCTTGCTAAAACTATCGATTTTTGCTGAACACGGGAGGAAAAACTGCTTAATAAAAGCAGGGTGTTATGCCATTCTATGTGCCAAAGAGCATGTGTACTGGTATTTCTAAACACAAACTTTTCCTGGCAAAGAGGCAGCGGAAAGAGTGTATTTTTAAGTATAGGAGGCTTTTTGCCGTAGCTACAGTAAATCTAACAAGTCAGCGTCATGCCTGTGTTTTGCAGTTTTGTTATCACAGCTTCATCTGTAGTGGAACAGAGCACAGCCTGTTCCTCCACAGCTGCTCCATGGCCTCAGAACAGTTAACAGCTACAACAGTTGGCGCACTTGTTTACACTGACACGCAGTAAAAGTTGCATTAAAGCCGCTCCTCTGTCTCACTGGTTTTATTTTTCTCTCATCTGTTCTTCCCTTCCTCCATTGTTCTTACTTGTCGCTCTGTTCCTGCCTCTAAAGTCACCTCTACCTGCTCCTTTGTGTGCAACCAGACCTGAGCAAAAAAAACAAAAACAAAAAAAAAACACGGATGCCATATTAGCATGCTAATATGCTGTGACATTTACTTAATGTGAAAACAAATTGTGAAGTGTTTGGAGTTTGCAGTTAGGCAAAGTATCGTCATAGCCGCTCCATGGCTAATTGCACTGTAAATGCTCCGCGTCCTACGGTGAATTAATTCGGTGTCAATGTGACTTTAATTACTATTAAAACTGCATGTAAAATATTTACATATCATATTGCAAGTGGTGTTTGACTGCAGGGCTTAACAGGTCACCGTGAGAGAAAGAAAGGTATCGGCCTCTACAAGCATGCAGATTTCTGAGTTAACTACTCGTCCAGCTCTATGATGACAATATAGTTCAGGAGTTTCTCATTTAAAACGAAAGTGCAAACATAGAATTTAAGATTCAGAAGCCTCATTTGGAGTCTTTGACAAAGAAAAAAAGTGATTAATGTTAAGTCTTTGAAACCAGTCCTGCAAATTGTGAGAGACGGCTTAATTGGGTCGGAGTCCGGACAGGAGTCTTGCTATGTGCTCCTGCCTCCGGAGGATTCATGGATGTGCACTTGTACTTGTTTTGCCTAGGGCCAGTAAGCCCATTCAGAGAGAGATGCTAAAGCTACTCCCCCTTTATTACTGCAAAAAGCAATTGCTTGGAAGAAAATGCCAGAATGGTGCTTTGAATTCCTAGAGGGCCCCATCACTGAGACGCGGCCCACGGAGCTGAGACAGCTAGCATCTGGAGCAAAGACATGGCGGTAAAGTGGAGAGAGGAAAAAAAGAGGAGGAGGAGGGAGGTGGAGAGAGAGAGAGAGAGAGAGAAGAAGGAAGCAGGGTAGCAGAGAGGCACTTGGAATGAAAGAGCAGGAGAGAGGAGAGAGACAGGCAGAGAGCGCGAGGGACAGGAGGCAGAGGAACGGCGAGAGCGAGACAGGGAGAGGGGTTGACGAGGGAGCAGTAGAAAGAGCTTGAGGGAGGAAAAAAAGGACAGCGTAGGCAATGAGACAAAAGACAGACAGACGAGAACACTCAGACGGTCCACCAATTGACAGCCGGTTGGGGAATAAAGTCAGCTAACACAATGAAGCAGTCGGCAGACAGACTTGCCGCGGAGTAGCCGAGAGGCTCTCAGAAGTAGAAACAAATATTACATTAGAAGAGACAGAAGCCATTTGTCACAGTGGGAGACCTGAGAGGTAGTTAAGCTGCAGAATATAGGGACCCATGGCTGGGTTGATACATGTCGCCACAAGGAGGAAATTGTGCTGACGTCAACTTCGTTCAATCAATTGTCTGGTGTCCTTCAATGACTCCCGCACTTAACAAGATAACCCTGGCACAAAGTTTCGCCAGCCTAACTCTCGAGAACTTGTTATGGGGCCTTGAGGACCTCCCCTCATTCCCTCTTTCTATCCTTTTTTTTTTCTCCCTGCTTTTATCCTCCCTTCTCTTCCTTTCTGCCAGCTTGTCAGCCGCTTCACCTCCACATCAAGGCTCAGTGACATACATGCTGACAGCCGAGATCCAATGTTAATGTTGGCGGATGATAAATCCGCTGGACATTTATGGCCTAAATGACAGCTGCACTCTCTTTGCACCCAGATGTCGAAGACTGTTGAGATTCTGAAACCTTTTCAAGGATTGTTAGAGACAGACGGTCAGACAGTCTGTCACCTGGTCAGTCAGTCCGTTTGGCTCTGCGCCACAAGGTGCATTACCTTAGCCCTCAGTTTGTAATGCACCTCATTGAATGATAGCTGGAGTGGAGTTTTCATAACAAGAACATCTTTTTCTTTTGTTTTCTCTCTTTCTGTCTGTCTTTCTTTTCCCCTCCTCTTTCTCCCCAAGTTGAGCTTCTGACACTATCCAGGATTGATATGGAAATTACACTGCGCTTGCCCTCATTTATCTTGCACAATTGCTTGTTGCTGCTCCAACAACCATTTTGGGATGCAGAAACGATGAACTGATTTGTGGCTGCTGTTGTACGGAGCAAAAGGGGGATATACTGTAAGGATTTGATTTGAGACCCGGCAGCTCAGAGGATGAGGAAGGTTTCCTGTTTTTATGGAAAAAACCACTGTGCTGCAAAACAAATCAATATTTCTAGAAATGTTTATTGAGTCCTAGAAGTTGTGTTACTAACTGAATGAATCTTGTGTATCATTGACTCCATAAATGAATAATAAAATGAAGTTTAATATTTTAACTATATGCATATATGACTGTAAAATCTCTGATTTTTTTTTCTTAACTTTCCTTGTGTTAAATGTCATTGGGCATTTTGATATATATTATATACAGAATTTTTTTTTTTTTTCGCCAATTTTTCCAGATTCCTTGTTGTTTTATACATTTTGACAAATATTAGTGGTGCCAAAGTTTTGTCCGATGAACCACCTCTGTTCTGTCAGTTGGCTTAAGTTTCCATTCAGCATTGAGCTGATATTAAATTGGGTGATTTTAAGTGCTAGTAACTTTTTTAAAAAGGTAATTGTTAAAATATTGATAAAATGGTTGTCAAATCAGTTTGTTTAAGTTTTGCTGACCACTTTAAGTGCCTGAGGCTGGATGTCTGTGAATGCTATTTTTTTAGCTAACTATTTTAGCTGTAAATGCACTGGCAATTTAATTACACCCAGAAACTGAGCTCAACTGTAGCTGCTTAAGCTTCTTTGAGAGCTTTAACATATTCTCTCTACAACATTTGACCAAATTTGAAAGACAGTGTGTGTTCACTTCTCCAAATCTAAAACACATTGATCTGAGTTAATGCAACAGATCTACTGTATATAGATGAAGTTTTTTTTGTTCATGGGAGTTGTTTTGAGCTGTTTCTGCATACCAGGGTAGAAGAGCCAACAGTCTGTGGTTTGAGTGAAAAAAAAAACATCTTCTTCTCTAGTGATGCTCCTTCAAGTTTGGTGTGTACCAGGTTTGCACTGGGTCTGTTTTGCTTCCAAAAAATATATCAGCTGCCTCAAGCCCTGAGTTCAACACTGACAAAATCTCACATCTTTTCTTTTCCTGCCCACTCTACTTTAATATATTACCAAATTCACTGCCAGGGACTGAAAAGGAACTGTTGTGCTGCTATGCTAAGCTTGTGATAAATCTTAAATGTAAAACAAGCAAGCATGTAACCTAGTGCTTCTCCCTGTGTATTGCAGTAGTATTACACCTAGAGGGGCATGTTTGGTTAACTGAAGCCCAGCCAACTCACTGCCTGTGCTTCAATGTAGTTGATCAGTTAAAAAAA
>JAPZDZ010000015.1:6013400-6026042 GCA_029783805.1 Acanthurus tennentii
GAAAGGGGCACCAAGTTCTCGTCCTCTGGGACCCACCAAGAGAGATTAACGTGAAGTATTTCTCTCTCCGCGGTGGTTCACTTCTGTAGTGCTGCTAATCTAATGCACACATTATTCAGCGAGGACCTGCATCTATTAATGGAGACCACGGCCAGATTTATCGCCTAGATTTAACTGTATGGCAAAATAGCGCATTAGGCAGATGATATCACAGCATATATGAAATGATTATGCAGGCTAGCAGATTAAAAAAAGAGAAAGAGGCGGAAGGGACCTGCTTAATTAAATGCAAGGTCCACTGTTATACATCACTGGTTTTCTTGCACGCAGACCACTTAATGTAAACTGTGAGGGAAGGGAGCTGTTTTCCCTTTTTGCTTCTCTTTTAATATTAAAGAGCTGATCTGCAGTGTTTTATCCCTCCTCCGCCTCCTTCGCCTCCTCTTTATTCTTCTTCTCTGCTGTGTCATCTCGAGGAGCCGCTGCGCCCAAATTATGCCTCCAAATTTCCTCTCTGCTTGCCGAAATTTTCACAAAAAGAGGCCAAATGGCTTCCTCTGTGGCTTATTCCCACAGCATCTGCAGTCTATTCTTCGCCACAAGAGAACATTAAAAATCCAGAAATCCGTAGTTGGACATTGTTAGCAGTTTGCACTCACAAGAGCTCAAACTGGCACTGTATCGACTAAATTTGAGTAATGAGCGCCTGCACTGGAAAGCTGTGACCTTTGCATGAGGACACGCACTCAGCCAACCCCTGCTGCACTTCTGACGACCAGCCTGTCCCTGCTGTAGTTTAAGCAAGGCCTCACTATTCAACAAGACATCCCAACCAACACTGTCACACTTTAACATGTACCATGCTACTCTGTAAAGCGCCGAGAAGCTGCTCCCTCACGGGCATGCAAAATTAAGGTCCTGTTTGGGAAAGATGGATACGAGCATGATGCGGCGACCTTTAAATAAGCCATAGATTTCTCCTCTTTTCTTTTATCAGGGTGAACACACAAACCTTGGGATAATTCAGGCAGAATTGAATGCTCGCTCTGTTTTTTTTTCCATCCTGCTCCTCTGCGCTCCCGGAAGCTTCTTTATTGAATAGCCCTAGATGTTTTTAAGAGGAAAAGTGGGAAGGGACCACCAGTGCTGCCAAAAATGCAACAGTGGCTCCAGGGTGAAGCAGTCAAATTGTCAGGATCAGAAAGTGCACATGTACTGTAAGTGAAAGAAGAGTGTATGTGCATATTTTCTGTGCAGCATTCGGGCATTGTGTGTGAGCAGAAAAGGAACGTAACACAAGAGATTTCTTCTCCTTGTTCCTTTGGGACAAAGGAATGTGTCAGTTTTAAAGCTTTAACTTTAACTATGTAAAAATTTGGTGGAAGTACAAATGCAAATGAGCAAAAAATCTGGCACTTCTTTGCCTCCCTGCATAGCTGAAATGCAGCAGAGGACTGCACAGGGCGATGATTGTAGGCGGTGTGTTTCATGTAGCTTCGTAGTGTGTGACACAGGAGGTACAGAGACAACGACCCTGAGTTTGCTGACCACCGCTCTGTGTAGCAGGATCAGCCATAGAGCTGGCAGTCGCAGCGAAACAGTCATGAGCAGCTGCTCTGTGTCTGCAGTGGAAACACAGAGAGTCTGCTGGAGCTTTACAGTCACTGCAAGCATTTAAAACTTTGTGTAGTACCTGTGTTATAGCTAAGCTAGCTGCACGGAGAGGCTGACGTTTTCAGGTGTGTGTGTGTGTGTGCGTGTGTCTTTCAGTACATAGCTTTGCTGTTATTTTGAGCTTATCATTGGAAGAAAAAATGTCCAGTGGTGCTTCTACAGCTATCAAAAGCACAAGTCTGAACAATTATGCCAAAGAGTAACATATTAAGTGGAGGATTAGCAAACATTAGCGTTAGCTCCAGTGAACAATGGGCCTCAATTAACTTACTTAAGGGTGGGGACTAATATTTTGTTTTTCATATAAACTCATGATGTTATTAATACCTACCTCATTTAATCGTTGTTAGCATTGCCCTTGAAATGTTCAGAATAATTTTTAAAAAGTACATGGCATCTTTGAATCCATAAAAATTTTATTATTAGCCAAAAATATTCTAGGCTAATAATGTCAAAATTTACACCAGCATCAGTGTGTTTCATTTCACTTATAAATATTCAGTACCTCTTTAGTTAGTATTTATCTTCTTGCAAACACATTATGGTGTGTTATAAAAAGTATATAAAATGTTTATATAGTGCTCATAAATGCTAAATGGGGGACACTAAGTAAAGCATTAACATTCTATTTTAATTGCTTTTTACTGTGAAAAATTGCTGCTAGTACTTCCAAATATTTGAGGTTGGTTTAACAGTGAGGTGAAGACAAATACACCTAAATGTTACTGCAAACTGTTTTAGGAAGCTGTGGGTGGGTGATATTACCGAGATGTGAGCCAAAACCTTTCAGCGATTGCATCATAAAATAAAAAAAGCAAAAGTGGAGGACACCTCAGCTGTGATGAGCCATTTACGCTAGCAGGAGACCTTAAGGCTGTTTCCATATGCAGGTGCAGGCCCAGTTTGACGCTTGTGTCAGCTCAGCATGGCAGGGATTTGCATTTCCATTGCAAAAGATGCGTCTTTAAATAATGACGTGCTTCTCTTGAGTGGATAAGTTTTTTTTTTCTACCACACAGCACAGCAGCTAATAAAAGTTGTTTACCTGTTGCAGGTAACCATTTTTAGAGGTGGCTCATTGTCTGCGGCTCTTCATTTAACACCTGAACGTTTTTTTTTTTCATCTTTAGCTATTCCTTTCTGCAGTATCACTGTAATACTGTTATTTGGATGCATGAGAATAACGACCATGGTCCTCTTATGCAGTTGTAAACACATTTAATGTCCTATAAATCTTCACAGTAGAAGTTCCCCGTTATTTTATTATTTAAAAGCTTTTATTAGGGAGCATCAAAAACAGGAAATGTTCTTTAAATCAACAGAACATTGTTGTCTGTGCTTATGTCAGGCAGCCCCTGTTGAGTGCTAAGCTGGTCTTTAACTGCTCACACACGTGTATTGGATTACCTTGACTGACAATGAGTAGGAACGCAGTGGAACAGTCAGGTGGGCATACAGACCTCCTCGTGTGAGTCTGCATTTACACCGCAGATGAAATGGAAGCATCTGCAGAAAGCCTGACACACATGATACGACCCCCAACAAAGACAACTTTCATCATGCACACCAACAGGCCAAGACATCTACTGCTGAACATTTAAGCTTCTTTTCTCCCTTCAAGGATTCAGGGAGCACACATGTACATCTAAACATAGTCACATTCAACCTGCTTCATTGTATTAAAGAAAAACACATAAGTAGTGCCCTTGGGAGTGCGTAGGTGGAAAATATAGGGGCATTTCCAAAGCCCAAGGCACTCTAAGTCACTGCACTATTAGACAACAGGCTGCTAATAGGCTTTGCCTGAACTCTGTGCGAGTAACGGTTTGAAAAAAGGGGTTATGATGAAAAACAAATTCTCTAATAGCACCCAAGATAGTTTGCCCACGCGGACCTGAACGCTAAATGAAAAGCTGTAGTTTCATAGGTGCTGCCCTCTGAGTGGGTTTGGATTATGCAAAAATGAATAGCTAGAAGCCTGTTTGGCTTATGAGCAAATCTTTAATTTGTCAGTTTTTTATTTGATTTTTATTGGTCTCAATTTTCCTGTCTTCCTTTATTTTTCCAATTTAATCAATCACATCTTTTTTTGCTTTCTCCTTTGCTTTCAATGCTTCATTTTTATTCCTTAAAACCCTTGGGTTTCTTATACTTATTTTCCACTTTCTTTTCCTTTGTATGTGTCTATTTTCTTCCTACTGCTTAACAGGGCACCATCTGCAGCAGCAAGGCTATAAAGTGCTTTATTTTACAGTAAGGTTTCGAGCCCCAAACAACTCTTGGATGGAGTGGCCAAGTCATGCAGTTAAAATCTGTGTCACAATTGCTGTCCAAAACATCAGTTCCTTTTGCAGGCAGCAATTTTTATGTGATTTAAATGTAGAGGAAATGTGGACAAAGGCCAATTACCGCTGCATTTTTTTTTCTTGTCTAAGTACCTCAGGCCTCCTCTCCTTGTCTTCTCTTTTTCTATTTATCCCTTCAGCTAAAATCAGAGGGGGAAAAGAGGGGTGGAGAGGAGAAGGGGAAGGAGGGGGTGTGATAGTGAGGAAGATGAGAGGAAAGCAGAGGACTGAAGAACAGGATGGAGGAACAAGAGGAAACTGGAAAGGAGAGAAAAGGAAAGAAAAGACATCAGTGATTTAAAGAAAAATAAAGTACTGAAGATGATAGAAAAAGAAAGTAAATGTGAAGAGTTATCCACAGATCATTGCAGCTAAGGGGCTCTTTGGTCTTAAAAAGCACTTTATTGCCCATTCCATCTGTAAGCTTGGCATCAGGATGAGCCTATTCAATCCTGTTGAGTCATAAGCCTTTGCCCTGACTACGTGAATGTCTGTGAGACACCATACATGGTGATTACTACACTCTCCTGTTTGCTCAACACCTGTCACAAGGGTGTAATGCAAAGATATCTGTATGTGTTTACGCTGAAAAATGTTTTATTCAGAAAAAAACAGAAGTGTCTGTGGTTTGTACTAAAAGTTTTTAGAAATTGTCTCTTCAGATAAAGGACAGGAGTCCTGTCCTCAAGTATATTGTGGTGTCCTGGCAAAAACATACAAAGATCTTAGGTGTTGCAAATCAAACCTGGGCCTTTGTCCCCATTGGCCTCTATGTGGCCCAGTTTAACAACCCCAGCCAAAAACCAAAGATCGTAATGGCTGATTTCAGTGAGGCTGAGATTATTGCAGGAGCTGAGCTGCAGGATATGGTGGGAGAGGACAGGGCAAGACAGAGGAGGATGGGGTAGGAGAAGACAAGGAAATAGAAAAGGCTTCAGTTTATGATTTTTGCCTTGAGAGTGTCCTTGTGTGCTTTGCATATTCATGACAGTGAGGGGACAGGTTGAAATCAGAGTCAAGATTTAGAATAATTCCCAGTTGACCCCCTTGGCAGTAAAATTGTAATAATCCAGAAGCCATTTGATATTCAAAGGTATATTAACGTACTGGGTTCACTGTCTCTCTTCTTAATGGATGACTATATCACTGACTGAATGTCTGACCATGTTTGACTGTGCTTCTAACCTTTTGCTTAAGTGAAGAAACTGATTTTATCTTATTCAACATTTCTTTTTGTGTTTCCCAACAAGACACTGAAGCTTTACCTCCAGCTACTCTAGCCAGTTAGCTGAGCATCTAACAACAAACCATCAGACAGAGAGGCTTCCAAAAAAGACAAAACACAACACAAAGCAACCTAAAAACACAATACAAAAGACAGAAAATGTTTTTTAAAACAATGCACAAAATAAAATACTGTTGAATATGTTAAAAATATAATAAGACAAGCTAAACAATTGAATAAGATTTGTGGTGCAGCCACAGCACAGTAGCTGTAAATCTGAATAAACAGCGCTGAATTAAATTTTGTAAAATACAGAGAAAAATTTAACACATTGCCTTACAAGACCTGAGAGCTGGAGCAGATATCAAGTTTTCTGGGACTTTGTTCAAGATAAAACTTGAATGCTGCTTGTTTATATTTAGTTTTGACTTTGGGAAGCAGCAAGCAGACCTGTCTTAGACCATCTGAGAGGGTTCATAGAGGTATAGCAGATCCGACATGTATTTTGGCCTTAAGCATTCAGTGCTTTAGAAACCAACTGTGGTACTTTAAAATCAATCCTCTGACAAAAGGGGAGCTAGTGTGAAGATCTGAGAACTGCAGCGATGTGATTCACTCTGCTGCTCCTAGTGAGGACTACAACAACAGGGTTCTGAATCATCTGCGACTGTCTGACTGTTTCTTTAGAAAGCTTTGCAAAGACAGCAATACAGTGGCTGAGCCTACTGAGAATAAACACACACAAAAAACTTTTGTCAATGACGTCCTCTAATTCTTGATATTTGAAGGTGGTTAAAGGATAGTTTAATGTAATGGCAAAGATGTTAAAATGTAGGCCTGACTCTGTAACTACACTAAGACTTATGTGGTTTTTAGTGAGTGATACTGAACATAGACTTTTGCATGTTCATTTCTGAGCCCAAATCAATTTGCTCTGTTTTGTCTTTGTTTAATAAGAGGAAAGTTTGCACATCCAGTCAAACAGACAGTTAAAGAGATCAGTATGTCGTCTGCATATTAATGGATATAAGTTTTGTTGTTTCTGATGGCTGTAATAGTTAGTTGTGATAAAAAGAGGTCTAAGAATGGAGCCCTGTGGTACTCCACATGTCATATTAATGCACTCAGGTGTGTGATTACCTGTTGACACAAAGTAGTTGCTGTCTTTCAAATAGGATTCAAACCACATGAGACATGTCTAACAATCCCAGTGTTAAAAAAGTTGCAACAAGGAAGAGCATGCTAAACAGTCTTAATTGTATTAGCTAAATTATGACAATGCAAACATGTTTCAAAAACTATAGTATTTAATCAGGACTTTTCAGTCTGTCTGCTAATAAGTCGTCAACCATGTCAAATGTAGCACTAAAATCAAGTAATGCCAAGACTAAGCCTTTTTTCATAATACTGACTGTGAAACATCAAACAAATTGTTAAAAACCAAGAGTGTGTTGTGCTTTTGAGCCTTTTTACTAATTTTACATGAAAATATGAGGTTTGAAATGAGCCCTTAATTGTTAATTAATGAGTCATCTAGATAACCCTTTTGTAAGAATTGCTTAATCACTGCAGTTTTTATTGCCTGTTGGAAATTGCTTGAGAGTACAGAATTGTTGATTGTTTGTACAAGATCTGATGCAATGCACCTAAAACATTTTTGAAAAAGCCCCAAAGCAGCAGCAGAAGCAGGATTTCAAATGTTTCACAGTTTTCTTCAAAGGTTCTACAACTGGCTCACTTGGTGAGTCTTGTCTTAAGGGATGCAAGGGCAAATTCAACCCTAGCTGTCATGGAGGACCTGGAAACATTTTTCTGAATTTTTCAGTGAGGAAGACATAGGAGCCTTTAAGCAGTAGCAAATAAAGCACATGCACTGTTGTTGTTCTCTGCACTGATGTCTGAGACGGACTGCCTAAATTATAAATGCAAGCATTGATTGCAAACATGATAAATTTGCAGAATCAGTTAAGTGCATCCTGTTCTTTCCGCTGTTTGTCAAATCATTGACCTTGCTGGCTTTATCAGTTTTGTCAGGAGAGAGCTGTTATACTGTCGTCTTTGTTATCAGAAAGGTTGGTGTAACAGAATGTGCTTGTTTTAAGGTGGAGGAAGGACAACGTGGACTGAATTTAATGCCACCATTAACCAGAACTTCAATTTTATCAGTGAATCCCAAAAGGAGGTGAGGCAGTGGAGAGGTGAGAATAAAAGGAGGAGTCAAGAGACTGATTCGTGAGCCCATCAACCACATGCTGACACTAAGACTGTGATGTTTTTCCTCGTGGTGCAGAGGCTGCTGTGTGTCACATTGCATCATCTTAGGCCTGGCTGATGGATGTAGGCTTGGCAGAACCAAAATTGGTCCTTTAACTCCAGATCTGCTTGGGTGAAGTCTACTGCCCCGAAAGGATGCCTGGATCCCCAGAACAGATTGAAGTTATAATTGTAGTTGATCCCTTCCATGCCTCAGGCCTTGTTGAGCCATGTGTTGAGTCCTAAGCGCCTGCTGACCCTGTTGATCCTTGTGCTGACCGTTTGCAGCAGTCCACTTATAAGAAAATCGACTTTCAGTTTGTCTAGACAGTTAAAACAGTTCAATAAAATCGTGCCTTAGACCTTCTGCTTGCTCTCTGAAAACATGATTGACTCTCACATTTAGAATAAATAGCAGAATTTGCAGGATGTTTATTTATCAGATAAGGATTTTTTAAAATGTATGTCATGGACTAAAGCATCTATAAAGCAGAATGCTTTTCATCATCTCACCACTTACTTTTCTGATTGCAGAATCTCCCAAAGCCAGAGTTAAGGGTTGAATTGTCTCTCAAGAGGGGTTTTCCCTTTTTGCTCTAAGACTTTTTTACCTCTTTCTGTAAGCTGGCAGTTTTCATGATACTCCCATGTTCAAACTCACCTTATTATGTCTTATAGAGATTTATTAGTGGTTCAAACCTGTTTTCCAGTTGTTATTTTGGCTGTAGTCTGTGTTCACACCACATCAAATTTGTCAAAGCTGCCTCAGGTAAATCTATAAATTCTACCTCCTTGAGGAGTACAGTCTTGTACTTATCTTCATTTTCAGCACCCAGATTATCCCAGTGAGATATTATAAGGAAAACATCCCATTCATAGCACATGACATGACCTGTCTGGTTACGTTTCAGTGAGTCCCGAGTGTCATTTAGAGGCAGATGTCCATTTACATAATGTCAAGATCAATTCTGTTCAAGTAACACACCAGCAGAAGACTTTGGCAGGGTGTTGTAGAGTTCAGAAGACACCTCTAGTGTAAACAGCTCTGGTACAGCAAATCATCTGAAACAATTAACAACAACAGTAACACAAAGATACAGTTTAGGTAGCACAAGGCAGCTTGAAGTAGACCATCCAAGCCGAGAGTTGTCTGAAATTATTCTTCGAATAATTTAGTTGAAACTTCCTTACACAAGCTTGGAAAGGTAGTAATAAAATACCAGCTAAGAAGAGAGAAAGTGAGAGGAGCGTCTGCATTGTTGCAAAAGAGAAAGCAGGGACAACTCTTGTTTGCCTTATGTGACATTACTGGGTCATACTATTAATAAACACAACAGGGGGCTTCATTGCCTCATTGTATTCTTTTAAAAATTATTGTAATGAAATGTAAGAATGCTATTTTTAGTTGAGGTATGGAAAAAAACAGGCTCCTGATCGACTACTTATTTCACACCTTGCTTAATGTGTCTCAGTGTATTCTTATGATATAATCAAATGAATGTAGACATAATATTTGTCTTGTGGTATCGGAGCAAAAAAAAACTTGCCGAAAGTCATCCAGTCGTCATTTAACACAACTCAAAAGGGTCTGACACATTTACGTCACATCAACATCATTCCCCGGCCTCATCAAAATCCTCTTCAAACTAAGTCCCATAGCAGGAACCTGTCAAGCGAACCACTGAGGAGTACAAAGTACATTGAAGAACCTCCACCCGAGTACAGATCAATTTTCTTTGTGATCAGCCGAGCTTGATGAGATAAAAGTGTTTCAAAACGTTTTAAAGGCAAAGCTGTTTCCCTCTCTGTCTCCCCAGTCAGCCACTTTGAAGGCTTAGGGCTCTTTTTCGTCCTCTTTCTTCTCTTTTGTTGACTGTGCTGTGGGTGTAAAAAGTGGGCTTCTCACTTCACGAGCACAGCATGAAGCGGTAAGAGGCCACCATGCAGAATATTGTACCAAACACAAAAACTGATGCCATTTCTGTTTATTTTTACTTTGTTAAACATTCAAAAACATGCCCCTATCTGCCATTTGTTCTTTTTGTCAACAAGGTTCAAGTTTTAAATCAAAGCACTCAACCCATCCAGAAATATTATCCCCTCTAATTCAGACATATTTTCCTGTGAAGAGGGAAGAGGCTGGATTGTGGCATCCTTCTGTAGTTCAGGATTTAAACCTGCCCGGGTGGTGGCAGTCAGTGCAAGCGCCAGGCTGTGGTGTTAGCCACTGGTCCTGCCAAGCGAAGCCCCCGCCACATAAACAGGATTTCCCCCTTGGCGGGCAGACTGGCGTAGCGGCCCCCGCGGCCCTTTGAAGTGACAGACCCCCTGAGTCCCCTGAGAGAGGCTTGGGATCTGATCCCTCTGCTCACACACGCTCTGCCAGGACACGAATACACACATACTCACATATTCACATTCATGCAGACACATCCGCACACACACAACACATAATCTGCCTGCAACACACCCTCCCCAAAAAATATGATCTACCTCCATGTCCAGCAAATACACATAAGCCGCATCCCACAAACCTGCTACATCTCTGTAGCCAGTGCTGATAAAGGGCAAGCAAGAGACTCCCAGAGTGCACCTGGCTCTGTGTTGATAAAGGAGCAGGTCGCGGCTCCCAGCGTGCATCCAGGATTTGGCCAAGAAAAGGAGGATGAGGAGGACTGACAGAGAGGGAGGGGGGTTGAGAGCAACAATAGATTAAAAAAAAACAGCTTTATCTCATCCATTATTTTTTTCTTTAACTTTTTTGTCTATCACTGCTTCTCTGCTACGTGTTTTAATCATGACCCGATTGAAATGCCTGAATACTCCACTGCTGGTAGTTTTTATAAAAGTACTCAAAAAAAAACTATTTTCTCACTTCAAGTGTTATCCAGCCTGATGGTTTTGCTTTTAAGTGAAGCATCAGTCTCTCAGCTTTGTACTTCCAACACAGTATCACTCAATGGAAGTCTGCGGAATTTAATTTTTTGAAATGATTCTCTAAATGTAATTGACTGACAGAAAGCAGAGATAACTATGTATTATAACCATGAGGGTCCTTTCATAACCTTGTTACAGTCATAAACCTTCAATTTGCAACAGAAAATAAATTTTGAAAGACACATCATAAAGCCTGCATTGCATTTTTATAACAGCATAATGAGGAAGTGTTTAATGAACAAATCTACGAAAAACATTAACTGTCACTAATTGTTTTTCTGCTTGTGGCAATTAAAGAATTATTTGAGTTTTATGCTTCTTAAAACGCTTAAATAAAGGGACTGTAATAAATGTTTTATGTTTACAATAGATCACATGAGTGTGTGTTAAGTGGAGGGGGTCTTCAATGGTGGTGAACCCACACTAAATGATGGTTAGACTCTGTGGAGCATTTTATCATCTTTCAGCTCATTTTGAGGGTTTTCCAGCACAGAGCTTTGCTGTTTTGGTTCATTCTCACTGCTGTAAGCAACTTTGTCTCCAGCCTCAACTCTAAAAACAACTGTACCCCGGCTGCTCGTAACCAAATAGCTGACAAAAAGTTAGCGACAAGCTGTGTGAAAAGCAGCGAAGCATTTAGCAGCTAAATAAAAAGATACTTTTCTCAGTTAGTTAGTGGAAAGAAACTACACCCAAAAAAGAGTGAATAGTAAGCTTGCACTGAGAATATGGGAAGAAACATGACTCCAAACAAATAATAATGTTGTACTGTGTCTGCTGGATGTGGAAATTAGCAACTTTTCGCTAAATGTACCTTTGCTAAGTGATAATATGTCCAATTTGTATTCCTGGCTTGTTTCTCCTGCCCCCAGTTGGCCAGAAAAAAATAGGATATTCTAGTTTAAACATTAAGAAAAGGACATTATGTTGGTTAAATATTTAAGAATTCAGCACTGACTTGTAGCCTTAATCTAATACCGTGTAAGAATCCAAATTGGAACCTCAGTCTCCGGTGTCAGAGTCAGCACTTTGTACAAATCACCCAACAACATTACACTTCCTGCACTGAATTTTGCCAGTGAACATAATCCAGAAAACCATTACAATCTTACATTTAAAATGGAAAAACATATGTAAAACAGTTTGCGGCTGTGTGATTTTTTGGTAGAGGGTTATGAAGGCTCACCTGCATGCCTCTGTAAGTTGATCTCTGCTTATTTTCAAGCGCTACACACAAACCCTACTTTCCTCAGTACTTAAATGAGCCAAATAAGTTGTTGAAATTGTTTAATTAATCGGCCCTCTCTGAAGAGTGTATTCCTACATGATTTAAACACTTTTCAGACTCTGAATTTGCAAATTGACAATTAGAATTATTGGATTTTGCCAAAGGGAGAAAGCTAATGATTTGAGCTCATTTTAGTGGGATTAATTTCATTTATTTTTTGAAGATTGTGTGTACTAATTGATTAGCTTTAATCTGCCAAATTGTGGGAGTCACTCTGCTCACGGCGGTGTGGATTATGTCATGCTGCTGGGGCTTCACTTGGATTATTAGGCTACACACTTCTTCTAAATGTGTCGCATCACTCATCTGCCCGCAAACTGATAGGTGTTTGTTATACACATCAATGGCAGACAGTGAGATTGATTACATTGCAAATGGTTGAAAAGATTAAGAGAGAGGGGGAAGACAGAGACATAAATAAAGACAGAGCTCGGTGGGAAATACAATTGAAAAGTGCACAAGGGTTAAGCAGAAAGATAAAGGGAAAGAGAGAGCGCGAGAGAGAGGGGCCAGAAATCAAGAGGTAATCAATGAAAAGAGAGAGGCTATCAAAAGCTTTCAACTCAGCGCTGAGCTTTGAAAAGGACTTCATCAAAATTGCTCTCCTCAACCACCCACACCACCCCTCCTGAGCCACCACCTTCCCTCCTGCCGACTGTGGTGCGCTCTATCAGCCAGGGGCTTGGCGGTAGCGATGGTAATTGAGTTGCCTATTATTGATTAGCTCATGGCAGCACCTCCTTCATTTCTATCTGTCACTATTAGCTCTGTGAGTGAAGGAACAGCGGGAGTATGAAAGGTTTGGATGGTTGGGTGTGAAGGTATCTGCAGAGGAAGATGGGGGACACAGGAGAGGGGACGAAATCAAGCAAGTAGAATTTGAAAGGAAAGCATGATTGGACAATACTCTATCTATTAAG